>QLOD02137683.1:0-19884 GCA_003260245.2 Sideroxylon spinosum | reverse complement strand
ATTTCATCCTTCGGTAATGGACAGAGCATAGCGGAAGACTACTTGGAAACATAGGGTCGTCGTTATGCCCGCGCGATCGTGAAATTTTAAATCGGCCATAACTTTTGCAACGTAACTCCGTTTTCTTATTATAATATGTTTCCGGAAAGCTTGTAATGGGATGAAGGCCCAGGAAAATTATTACACCATAAGCTGATAAAGATAGCATAGTGTAAGACTACTTGTGGCCCAAGGGCATCGTTATGCTGCGCGATCCTTAAATATTGAATCGGACATAAATTTCTCTATGTAACTCCATTGTTTTTACTGTAATATGTTTATGGAATCGGGTGATGTAGATAGCTTAGCAGAAGATAACTTAGAGACCCAGGGTCGTCGTTATGCCCACGCGGTCCTTAAATCTAAAAATGGCCATAACTTTTGTTGCGTTACTCCGTTTTTTCTTATTATAATATGTTTCCAGAAAGCTTGTAATGAGCCGATGGCCCAGGAAAATTACTATACCATTGGAGACTTAGGGTCGTTGGTATGTCTGCGAGGTCGTTAAATCTTAAACCGGTAATAACTTTTGCAACGTTACTCTGTTTTCTTATTATGATATGTTTCCAGAAAATTTGTAACGAGACGAAGGCCTTGGAAAATTATTACATCATTGGGTGATGTAGATAGCATTGCGGAAGACTTCTTGGACACCTAGGGTTGTAGTTTTGCCCTCGCGGTCGTTAAATCGATCATAACTTTTGCCACGTAAATCCGTTTTCTTACTATAATATGTTTCCGGAAAGCAAGAAATGAGACGAAGGCCTAGGAAAATTATTACACCATACGCGGATATAGATAGCATAGCGTAAGACTATAGGTGACCCAGGGGCGTCGTTATGGCTAAGCGGTCCTTAAATTTTGAATCAGACATAAATTTTGCTACAAAACTCCGTTTTTTACTATAATATGTTTCTTGAAATCTTGTAATAAGATGATTGCCCTGGAAAATTATTATTTCATTGCGTAATGTAGATAGCATAGCGGAAGACTACTTGGAGACCTACGGTCGTCGTTATGCCTGCGGAGTCGTTAAATATTAAATCGGTCATAACTTTTGCTATGTAACTTCATTTTCTTATTATAATAAGTTTCTGGAAAGCTTGTAATGAGACGAAGGCCTAGGAAAATAATTACACCATTGGATGGTATAGATAGGATAGCGTAAGACTACTTGCGATCCAGGGGCGTCGTTATGTTCGCGCGGTTCGTAAATTTTGAATCGAATATAACTTTTGTTACGTAACTCCTTTTTTCTTACTATAATATGTTTCAGCATAGCTTGTAATAAGACGAATGCGATGGAAAGTTATTACATCATTGGGTGATGTGGATAACATAGCGGAAGACTACTTGAAGGCCTAGGTTCGTGGTTATGTCCACGCAGTCGTTAAATCTTAAATCGGCCATAACTTTTACTAAATAACTTCGTTTTTTCTTATAATAATTTGTTTCCAGAAAGCTAGTAATGAGACAAGGGCCTAGGAAATTTAGTACACCATTGGATGATATAGGTAGCACAGCGTAAGACTACTTATGACCTATCGGCGTCGTTATGTTCGCGGTCCTTAGATTTTGAATCGGACGTAATTTTTGTCACGTAACTTCGTTTTTTTAATGTAATATGTTTCTGGAATGCTTGTATTAAGATGAATTCCTGTGAAAATTATTACATCATTGGGTGGCATAGATAGAATAGCAAAAGACTACTTGGAGACCTTGCATCGTCATTATGCCCGCGCGGTGGTTAAATCTAAAATCGACAATAACTTTTGGTACCTAATTTTGTTTTCTAATAATAATAAGTTTCTGGAAAGCTTGTAATAAGCCGAAGGCACTGGAAAATTGTTACATCATTGGGTGATGTAGATGGCAAAGTGGAAGACTAGTTGGAGGCCTAAGGTCGTCCTTGTGCCGGCGCGGTCATTAAAATTTTAAATCAGCCATAACTTTAGCTACGTAACTCCGTTTACTTGTTATAAAATATTTTCGGAAGGCTTGTAGTGAGATGAAGACCCAGAAAATTATTACACCATTGGGTGATATAGATAGCACAACATAAGACTACTTGTGACCCAGCGGTGTCGTTATGCTCGTGCGGTCCTTAAACTTTAATTGATATAACTTTTGTTACATAACTTCATTTTTTTACTATAATATGTTTGGATAGCTTATAGTAGGACGAATGCCCTGAGAAATTGTTACATCATTCGGTGATGTAGATAGCATAGCGGAAGACAGCTTGGAGACCTAGGGTCGTCGTCATATCCGCGCGGTCGAAAATCTACAATCGGTCATAACTTTTGCTTCGTAACTCCGTTTTCTTATTATAATATGTTTCCAAAAATCTTGTAATGAGACGAAGGCCCTGGAAAATTATTAAAACATTGGATGATATAGATAGCATAGCATAAGACTACTTGCGACCAAGGGGAGTCGTTATGCCCGCATGGTCCTAAAATTTTGAATCCGACATAACTTTTGCTACGTAACTCTATTTTATTTACTATAATATGTTTCGGGATAGCTTGTAACAAGACGATTGCGTTGGAAAATTATTACATCATTGGGTAATATAGATAGCATAGCGGAAGACTACTTAGAGACGTAGGGTCGTGATTATGTCCGCGCGGTCGTTAAATCTTCAACCGACCATAACTTTTGCAAATAACTCAGTTTTCTCTTATAATAATATGTTTCCAGAAAGTTTGTAATGCGACGAGGGCCCAGGAAATTTATTACACCATTGGATGATATAGATAGCATAGCGTAAGACTACTTGCGACCTAGTGGCATCGTTATGTCCGCATGGTCCTTAGATTTTGAATCGGACATAATTTTTGCTACGTGACTCGGTTTTTTTAATGTAATAAGTTTCTGGAATGCTTGTATTAAAATGAATGCCCGTGGAAATTATTACATCATTGGGTGATATAAATAGAATAGCAAAAGACTACTTGGAGAGCTAGGTACGTCATTATGCCCGCGCGGTGGTTGAATATAAAATCGACAATAACTTTTGGTACTGACTTCATTTTCTAGTTATAATAAGTTTCTGAAAAGCTTGTAATCAGACGAAGGCTCTAGAAAATTTTTACATCATTGGATGATGTAGATTGCGAAGTGGAAGACTTCTTGGAGGCCTAAGGTCGTCATTGCACCGGTGCGGTCGTTAAAATTTTAAATTAGCCATAACTCTGTTTTCTTATTATAAAATTTTTTCGGAAAGCTTGTAGTGAGGTGAAGACCCAAGAAAATTATTACACCATTGGATGATATAGATAGCATAGAATAAGACTACTTGTGACCCAAGGGCGTCGTTATGCCCGTGCGGTCCTTAAATTTTGAATCGGACATAACTTTTGTTACGTAACTCCATTTTTTACTATATTAGGTTTCTAGAAAGCTTGTAATTAGAAGAATGCCTTGGAAAATTATTACATCACTGGGTGATGTAGATAGCATAGCAGAAGACTACTTGGAGACCTAGGGTCGTCGTTAAGCCCCCGCAGTCGTTAAATCTTAAATCGGCCATAACTTTTGCTACGTAACTCCGTTTTCTTATTATGATCTATTTCTGGAAAGCTTGTAATGAGATGAAGGACATAGGCAACTGTTAAATCATTAGGTGACGTAGATAGCTTAGTGGAAGACTACTTGGAGACCTAGGTCGACATTATGCTCGTGCGGTCGATAAATCTTAAATCGGCTGTAACTTTTGATACATAACTTCATTTTCTTATTATAATATGTTTCTAGAAAGCTTGTAATGCGACGAAGGCCCTGGAAGATTATTTCATCCTTAGGTGATGGACAGAGCATAGCGGAAGACTACTTGGAAACATAGGGTCGTCGTTATGCCTGCGCGATCGTTAAATTCTAAATTGGCCATGACTTTTGCAACGTAACTCCATTTTCTTATTATAATATGTTTCCAAAAAGCTTGTAATGAGATGAAGGCCTAAGAAAATTATTACACCATAAGCTGATAAAGATAGCATAGCATAAGGCTACTTGTGACCCAAGGGCGTCGTTATGCCCGTGCGGTCCTTAAATTTTGAATCGGACATAACTTTTGTTACGTAACTCCATTTTTTACTATATTATGTTTCTAGAAAGCTTGTAATTAGAAGAATGCCTTGGAAAATTATTACATCACTGGGTGATGTAGATAGCATAGCGGAAGACTACTTGGAGACCTAGGGTCGTCGTTAAGCCCCCGTAGTCGTTAAATCTTAAATCGGCCATAACTTTTGCTACGTAACTCCGTTTTCTTATTATGATCTATTTCTGGAAAGCTTGTAATGAGATGAAGGACATAGGCAAATGTTAAATCATTGGGTGACGTAGATAGCTTAGTGGAAGACTACTTGGAGACCTAGGTCGACATTATGCTCGTGCGATCGGTAAATCTTAAATCGGCCGTAACTTTTGATACATAACTTCGTTTTCTTATTATAATATGTTTCTAGAAAGCTTGTAATGAGACGAAGGCCCTGGAAGATTATTTCATCCTTAGGTGGTGAACAAAGCATAGCGGAAGACTACTTGGAAACATAGGGTCGTCGTTATGCCCGCGCGATCGTTAAATTTTAAATCGGCCATGACTTTTGCAACGTAACTCCATTTTTTTATTATAATATGTTTCCGAAAAGTTTGTAATGAGATGAAGGCCCAGGAAAATTATTACACCATAAGCTGATAAAGATAGCATAGCATAAGACTACTTGTGACCCAAGGGCGTCGTTATGCCTGTGCGGTCCTTAAATATTGAATCGGAGATAAATTTCTCTACGTAACTCTGTTGTTTTTACTATAATATGTTTATGGAATCGGGTGATGTAGATAGCATAGCGGAAGACTACTTGGAGACTTAGGGTCGTCGTTATGCCCACGCGGCCGTTAAATCTTGAAACGGCCATAACTTTTACGCCGTAACTCTGTTTTCTTATTATAATATGTTTCCAGAAAGCTTGTAATGAGGCGATGGCCCACAAAAATTATTGTACCATTGGATGATATAGATAGCTTGGCTTAAGACTACTTGCGATCCAGGGGCATCGTTATGCCTGCGCGGTTCTTAAATTTTGAATCAGCATAACTTTTGCTACGTAACTCCGTTTTTTACTTTAATTTGTTTCTTGAAAGCTTGTAATAAGACGATTACGCTAGAAAATTATTATTTTATTACGTGATGTAGATAGCATAGCGGAAGACTACTTGGAGACCTAGGGTCGTCATTACGCCCAGGTGGTCGTTAAATCTTAAATCGGCGATAACTTTTGCTACGTAATTCCGTTTTCTTATTATAATACTTTCCCGGAAAGCTTATAATAAGACGATGGCCTAAGAAAATTATTACACCATTGGATGATATAGATAGCTTAGCGTAAGACAACTTGCAACCCATAGCGGAAGACTACTTGGAGACCTACGGTCATCGTTACACCCACGTGGTCGTTAAATCTTAAATTGGCGATAACTTTCGCTGCGTAATTCCGTTTTCTTATTATAATATGTTTCCGAAAAGCTTGTAATGAGATGATGGCCTAAGAAAATTATTACACCATTGGATGATGTAGATAGCTTAGCGTAAGACAACTTGCGACCCAGGGGCGTCGTTATGCCTACGCAGTCCTTAAATATTGAATCGGATATAACTTTTGCAACGTAACTGCATTTTTTTTACTATGATTGTTTCAGGATAGCTTGTAATAAGACGAATGCGCTGGAAAATTATGACATCATTGGGTGATGTAGATAGCATGGCGGAAAACTACTTGGAGACCTAGGGTCGTGGTTATGTCCGCGCGGTCGTTAAATCTTAAATCGGCCGTAACTTTCGCTACATAACTCCGTTTTTTCCTATAATAGCATGTTTCCAGAAAGCTTTTAATGAGACGAGGGCCCAGGAAATATATTACACCATCGGATGCTATAGATTGTACAGCGTAAGACTACTTACGACCTACCGACGTCGTTATGATTGCGCGGTCCTTAGATTTCGAATCGGACGTAATTTTTGCTACGTAACTCTATTTTTTTAATGTAATATGTTTCTGGAATGCTTGTATTATGATGATAGCGAAAGAATACTTGGGGACCTAGGGTCGTCATTATGCCCACACAGTGGTTAAATCTAAAATCAACAATAACGTTTGGTATATAACTTTGTTTTCTAACAATAATAAGTTTCTGGAAAGCTTGTACTGAGAGGAAGGCCATGGAAAATTTTTACATCATTAGGTGATGTAGATGGCAAAGCGGAAGACTAGTTGGAGGCCTAGGGTCATCCTTGTGCTGGTGTGGTCGTTAAAATTTTAAATCAGCCATAACTTTAGCTACGTAACACCGTTTTCTTGTTATAAAATGTTTTCGAAAAGCTTGTAGTGAGACGAAGCCCTAGAAAAATTATTACACCATTGGGTGATATAGATGGCACAGCGTAAGACTACTTGCGACCCAGGGGCGTCGTTATGCTTGCGCGGTCCTTAAATCTTGAATCGGATATAACTTTTGTTACGTAACTCCGTGTTTTTACTATAATATGTTTCTGGATAGCTTTTAATAAGATGAATGCCCTAAGAAATTATTACATTATTGGGTGATGTAAATAGCACAACGGAAGATAACTTAGAGACCTCGGGTCGTCGTCATGTCCGTGTGGTTGGAAATCTTGAATCGGTCATAACTATGTTTTCTTGCAATAATATGTTTTCAGAGAATTTGCAATGAGTTGATGGCCTAGGAAAATTATTACATCATTAGGTGATGTAGATAGCATAGCGGAAGACTTCTTGAACGCCTAGGATTGTAGTTATGCCCGTGCGGTCGTTAAATCTTAAATCGGCCCTAACTTTTGCTACTTAACTCTGTCTTTTTATTATAATATGTTTTCGGAAAGGTTGTAATGCGACGAATGCCCAAGAAAATTATTACACCATAAGCTGATATAGATAGCATAGTGTAAGACTGGTTGCGACCTAAGGGCATCGTTACGCCTGCGCGGTCTATAGATTTTGAATCGGACATAAATGTCTCTATGTAACTCTATTGTTTTTCTATAATATGTTTCTGGAATCGGGTGACGTTGATAGCATAGCGGAAGACTACTTGGAGACCTAGGGTCGTCGTTATGCCCACGTGGTCGTTAAATCTTAAATCGGCTATAATTTTCACTGCATAACTCCGTTTTATTATCATAATATATCTCCAGATAGCATATTACACCAAGGAGATTATTACACCATTAGATGATACAGATAGCATAGCGTAAGATTACTTGCAACCTAGGGGCATCGTTATGCCTACGCGGTCCTTAAATGTTTTTTTTCTATAATATGTTTCTGGAATCGGGTGATGTAGATAGCATAGCGAAAGAATAATTGGAGACCTAGGGTCATCGTTATGCCCACGTGGTCGTTAAATCTTAAATCGGCCATAACTTTCACTGCGTAACTCCGTTTTCTTATTATAATATATTTCTGAAACAATTGTAATGAGACGAAGGCCAAGGAGATTATCACACCATTAGATGATACAGATAGCATAGCGTAAGATTACTTGCAACCTAGGGGCATCGTTATGCCTGCGCGGTCCTTAAATTTTGAATCGGACCTAACTTTTGCTACGTAACTCTATTTTTTTTTACTATAATATGTTTCTGGATAGCTTGTAATGCGACGAATGCACTGAAAAATTATTACATCATTGGATGATGTAGCTAGCATAGCGGAAGACTTCTTGGAGACCTAGGGTCATCGTTATGCCCGTGCGTTCGTTAATTCTTGAATCGGCCAAAACTTTTACTGTGTAACTCCGTTTTCTTATAATAATATGTTTCTGGAAAACTTGTAATAAGATGAAGGCCAAGGAAATTATTACACCATTTGATGATACAGATAGCATAGCGTAAGACTACTTGTAACCCAGGGGCGTCTTTATGCCTGCGCGGCCCTTAAATTTTGAATCGGACATAACTTTTTCTACGTAGCTTCATTTTTTTTACTATAACATGTTTCTGGATCACTTGTAATAGGACGAATGCACTGGAAAATTATTACATCATTGTGTGATGTAGATAGCATAGCGGAGTACTACTTGGAGATCTCGGGTCGTCATTATGGCAGCGCGGTAGTTAGATCTTATATCGGCCAAATCTTTTACTGCGTAACTCCGTTTTGTTGTTATAATATGTTTACAAAAATCTTGTAATGAGGCAAAGGCCTAGGAAAATTATGATGCCATTGGATGATGTAGATAGCATAGCGTAAGGCTACTGGCGACCAAGGGGCGTCGTTATGCCCACGCGGTCTTTAAATTTTGAATCGGACATAACTTTTTCTAGGTAACTCCATTTTTTTTAATATAATATGCTTCAGGATAGCTTGTCATAAGACGAATGTGCTGGAAAATTGTTACATCATTGGGTGATGTAGATAGCATAGCGGAAGGCTACTTGGAGACCTAGGTCGTGGTTATGTCCGTGCGGTCGTTAAATCTAAAATCAGCCATAACATTCGCAACATAACTCCATTTTTTCTTATAATAATATGTTTCCAGAAAGCTTGTAATGAGACGAGGGCACAGGAAATTTATTACACCATTGGATGATATAGATAGCATAGCGTAAGACTACTTGCGACCTAACGGCACCATTATGTTTGCGCGATCCTTAGATTGTGAATCCGACGTAATTTTTGGTACGTAACTCCATTTTTTTAATGTAATATGTTTCTGGAATGCTTGTATTAAGATGAATGCCCGTGGAAATTATTATATCATTGGGTGATATAGATAAAATAGCGAAAAACTACTTGGGGACCAAGGGTCGTCATTACTCCCGCGCAATGGTTAAATCTAAAATCAACGGTAACTTTTGGTACATTACTTCGTTTTCTAATAATAATAAGTTTCTGGAAAGCTTGTACTGAGACGAAGGCCCTGGAAAATTATTACATCATTTGGTGATATAGATGGCAAAACGGAAGACTAGTTGGAGGCCTAGGGTCATCGTTGTGCCGACGCGGTCGTTAAAATTTTAAATCAGCCATAACTTTAGCTACGTAAGTCCGTTTTGTTGTTATAAAATGTTTTCGGAAAGCTTGTAGTGAGACAAAGACCTAGGAAAATTATTACACCACTAGGTGATATAGATAGCACAGCATAAGACTACTTGAGACCCAGGAGCGTCGTTATGCTCGCGCGGTCCTTAAATTTTGAATCGGATATAACTTTTGTTACGTCGCTCCGTTTTTTTACTATAATACGTTTCTGGATAGCATATAATAAGACGAATGCCCTGAGAATTTGTTACATCATCGGGTGATGTAGATAGCACAGCGGAAGATAACTTAGAGACCTAGGGTCGTCGTCATGTCCGCGTGGTCGGAAATCTTAAATCAGTCATAGCTTTTGCTTCGTAACTCCGTTTTCCTGCAATGATTTGTTTTCAGATAACTTACAATGAGACGTTGGCCTAGGAAAATTATTACATTATTAAGTGATGTAGATAGCATAGCGGAAGGCTTCATGGACGCCTAGGATCATAGTTATGCCTGCGCGGTCGTTAAATCTTAAATCGGCCATAACTTTTGCTAGGTAACTCTATTTTCTTATTATAATATGTTTTCGGTAAGCTTGTAATGCGACGGATGCCCAGGAAAACTATTCCACCATAACCTGATTTAGATGGCATAGCGTAAGACTACTTGCGACCCAAAGGCGTCGTTATGCCTACGCGGTCCATAAATTTTGAATCGGACATAAATGTCTCTACGTAACTCTATTTTTTTTTCTATAATACGTTTCTGGGATCGGGTGATGTAGATAGCATAGCGGAAAACTAATTGGAGACTTAGGGTCGTCGTTATGCCCACGTGGTCATTAAATCTTAAATCGGCCACAACTTTTGCTGCGTAACTTCGTTTTCTTATCACAATACGTTTCCGGAGAGCTTGTAATAAGACGATGGCCCAAGAAAATTATTACACCATTGGATGATATAGATAGCTTAGCGTAAGACTACTTGCGACCTAGAGGCGTTGTTATGCCTGCGCGGTCCTTAAATATTGAATCGGACATAAATTTCTCTACGTAACTCCGTTGTTTTTACTATAATATGTTTCTGGATGGCTTGTAATACGACGAATGTGCTGGAAAATGATTACATTGTCTTGTGATGTAGGTAGCGTAGCGGAATACTACTTGAAGAGCTGGGTCGTCATTATGCCCGCGCGGTCGTTAGATCTTATATCGGCATAACTTTTACTGCGTAACTCCGTTTTCTTGTTATAATATGTTTCCGAAAATCTAGTAATGAGACGAAGTCCCAGAAAAATTATTATACCATTGGATGATATAGATTGCATAGCGTAAGGTTAGTTGTGATTAAGGGGCATCATTATGCTCTCGCGGTCCTTAAATTTTGAATCGGACATAACTTTTGCAACGTAACTCCATTTTTTTTTTCTATAATATGTTTCAGGATAGCTTGTGATGAGATGAATGCACTGGAAAATTATTACATCATTGTGTGATGTAGATAGCATAGCGGAAGACTAGTTGGAGACTTAGGGTTGTGGTTATGTTCGAGCGATCGTTAAATATTAAATCGGCCATAACTTTGGCTACATAACTCCGTTTTTTCTTATAATAATATGTTTCTAGAAAGCTTGTAATGAGACGAGGGCCCCGGAAATTTATTACACCATTGGATAATATAGATAGCATAGCGTTAGACTACTTACGACCTAACGGTGCGTTATATTCGCACGGTCCTTAGATTTTGAATCGGACGTAATTTTTGGAAGTTATTACATCATTGGGTGATATAGATAGAATAGCGAATGACTACTTGGAGCCCTAAGGTCGTCATTATGCCTGCGCGGCGGTTAAATCTAAAATCGACAATAACTTTTGGTACGTAACTTCATTTTCTAATAATAATAAGTTTCTAGAAAGCTTGTAATGAGACAAAGGCCCTGGATAAGTGTTACATCATTGGGTGATGTAGATGGTAAAGGGGAAGACTAGTTGGAGGCCTATGGTCGTCGTTATGCCGACGCGGTCGTTGAAATTTTAAATCAGCCATAACTTTAGCTATGTAACTCCATTTCTTGTTATAAAATATTTTCGGAAAGCTTGTAATGAGACGAAGACCCAGGAAAATTATTACACCATTAGATGATATAGATAGCACAGCATAACACTACTTGCGACCCAGGGGCGTCGCTATGCTAGAGCGGTCCTTAAATTTTGAATCGGATACAACTTTTTTTTTTTGTACGTAACTCTATTTTTTTATTATAATATGTTTCTAGATAGCTTGTAATAAGACGAATGCCCAGAAAAATTATTACCTCATTGGGTGATATAGATACCATAACGGAAGACAACTTGGAGATCTAGGGTCGTCGTCATGTCTGTATGGTCGGAAATCTTAAATCGGTCATAACTTTTGTTTCGTAACTCCGTTTTCTTGTAATGATCTGTTACCAAAGAATTTGCAATGAGACGATGGCCTAGGAAAATTATTACATCATTAGGTTATGTAGATAGCATAGCGAAAGACTTCTTGGATGCCTAGGATCATAGTTATGCCTGCATGGTCGTTAAATCTTAAATCGCCCATAAATTTTGCTATGTAACTCCGTTTTCTTATTATAATATGTTTTCGAAAAGTTTCCAATGAGACAAATGCCCCAAAAAATTATTGCACCATACGCTGATATGGATAGCATAGCATAAGACTACTTGCGACCTAAGGTGTCTTTATGCCTACGTGGTCCTTAAATTTTGAATCGGACATAAATGTCTCTACGTAACTCCATTTTTTTACTATTGATGTTTCTAGAATCGGGTGATGTAGATAGCATAGTAAAAGACTACTTAGAGAGCTAGGGTCGAGGTTATGTCCGCGCGGTCGTTAAATATTAAATCGGCCATTAATTTTACGACGTAACTCCGTTTTTTAGTTATAATATGTTTCTGAAAGGCTTGTAATGAGACGAACGCCCAGGAAACATATTACCCCAAAAGCTGATATAGATAGCATAGCGTAAGGCTGCTTGCGACCTAGGGGCGTCGTTATGCCTACGCGGTCCATAAATTTTGAATTGGACATAAATTTACTACGTAACTCCGTTTTTTTACTATAATATATTTCTGGAATCGGGTGATGTAGATAGCATAGCAGAAGACTACTTGGAGACCTTGGGTCGCTGTTATGCCCACGCGGTCGTTAAATCTTAAATCGACCGTAACTTTTACTGTTTTACTCCATTTTCTTATTATAATACGTTTCCGGAAAGCTGATGACGAGACGATGGCCCAAGAAAATTATTACACCATTAGATGATATAGATAGCTTAGCAAAAGACTACTGGTGACCCAGGGGCGTCGTTATGCCGGTGCGGTCCATAAATTTTGCATCGGATATATATTTCTCTACGTAACTTCGTTTTTTTACTATAATATGTTTCTGGAATTGGGTGATGTAGCTAGCATAGGGGAAGACTACTTAGAGACCTAGGGTCGTGGTTTTGTCCGCGCAGTCGTTAAATCTTAAATCGGTCATAACTTTTGCTACGTATCTCCATTTTCTTATAGTAATATGTTTCCAGAAAGCTTGTAATGAGATGAGGGCCCAGGAAATTTATTACACCATTGGATGATATAGATAGCATAGCGTAAGATTACTTACGACTTAGGGGCGTCGTTTTGTCCGCGCGGTCCTTAGACTTTGAATCGGACATAACTTTTGCTACATAACTCCATTTTTTTAATGTAATATGTTTCTGGAGTGCTTGTATTAACACGAATGCCCCTGGAAATTATTACATCATTGGGTGATATTGATAGAATAGCGAAAGATTACTTGGAGAGCTAGGGTCGTCATTATGCCCATGCGGTGGTTAAATCCGAAATCGACAAGAACTTTTGGTACATAACTTCGTTTTCTAATTAGAATAAGTTTCTGGATAGCTTGTAATGAGACGAAGGCCCTGAAAAATTATTACATCATTGGGTGATGTAGATTACAAAGCGGAAGACTATTTAGAGGCCTAAGGTCATCATTGTGTCGGCGCGGTCGTTAAAATTTTAAATCAGCCACAACTTTAGTTATGTAATTCCGTTTTCCTTTTATAAAATATTTTCGGAAAGCGTATAATGAGACAAAGACCCAAGAAAATTTTTACACCATTGGATGATATAGATAGCATAGCATAAGACTACTTGAGACCCGGGGGCGTCGTTATGCCCGTGCGGTGCTTAAATTTTGAATGGGACATAACATTTGCTACGTAACTCCAATTTTTTACTATAATATGTCTCTGGAAAGCTTGTAATTAGATGAATGCCTTGGAAAATTATTACATCATTGGGTGATGTAGATAGCATAGCGGAAGACTACTTGGAGATCTAGGGTCGTCGTTAAGCTCCCGCAGTCGTTAAATCTTAAATTGGCCATAGTTTTTGCTGTGTAACTCCGTTTTCTTATTGTGATATGTTTTTGGAGAGCTTGTAATGAGATGAAGGACCTAGGAGAACGTTAAATCATTGGGTGATATAGATAGCTTCGTGGAAGAATACTTGGATACCTAGGTCGACGTTATGCTCGCGCGGTCAGTAAATCTTAAATCGAACGTAACTTTTGATACATATCTTCGTTTTCTATGTTTCTAGAAAGCTTGTAATGAGATGAAGGTCCTGGAAGATTATTTCATCATTGGGTGATGGACAAAGCATAGTAGAAGACTACTTGGAGACCTAGGGTCGTGGTTATAACTGCGCGGTCGTAAAATCGTAAATCAGCCATTACTTTTGTGACGTAACTCCGTTTTTTTGTTATAATACGTTTCAAAAAAGCTTGTAATGAGATGACTGTCTAGGAAAATTATTACCCCATAAGCTGATACAGATAGCATAGCTTTAGGCTACCTGCGACCCAGGGGTGTCGTTATGCCTCCGCTGTCCATAAATTTTGAATCGGACATAAATTTCTCTACGTAACTCCGTTTTTTTCTATAATATGTTTCTGGAATCGGGTGATGTAGATAGCATAGCGGAAGACTACTTGGAGACCTAGGGTCGCCGTTATACCTATGCGGTCGTTAAATCTTAAATCGGCCATAACATTTGCTGCGTTACTTCGTTTTCTTATTATAATATGTTTCCGGAAAGCTGATAATGAGACAATGGCCCAAGAAAATTATTACACCATTAGATGATATAGATAGCTTACCGTAAGACTACTGGCAACCAGGGGCGTCGTTATGCCGGTGCGGTCTATAAATTTTGAATCGGACATAAATTTCTCTACGTAACTTCATTTTTTTACTATAATATGTTTCTGGAATCGGGTGATGTAGCTAGCATAGGGGAAGACTACTTGGAGATCTAGAGTCGTGGTTATGTCCGTGCGGTCGTTAAATCTTAAATTGGTCCTAACTTTTGCTACGTAACTCCATTTTCTTATAATAATATGTTTCCAGAAAGCTTTTAATGAGTCGAGGGACCAGGAAATTTATTACACCATTGGATGATATAGATAGCATAGCGTAAGACTACTTGTGTCTTAGGGGCGTCGTTTTGTCTGCACGGTTCTTAGATTTTGAATCGGACATAACTTTTGCTACGTAACTCAGTTTTTTTAATGTAATATGTTTCTGGAGTTCTTATAATAAGACGAATGCCCTTGGAAATTATTACATCATTGGTTGATATTGATAGAATAGTGAAAGTTTACTTGGAGAGCTAGGGTTGTCATTATGCCCGCGTGGTGGTTAAATCTGAAATCGACAATAACTTTTGGTACGTAACTTTGTTTTCTAATTAGAATAAGTTTCTTGAAAGCTTTTAATGAGACGAAGGCTTTGGAAAATTGTTACATCATTGGGTTATGTAGATTGCAAAGCAAAAGACTAATTGGAGGCCTAAGATCGTCATTGTGCCAGCACGGCCATTAAAATTTTAAATCAGCCATAACTTAGCTACATAACTCCGTTTTCTTGTTATAAAATGTTTTCGGAAAGCTTATAATGAGACGAAGACCCAGGAAAATTTTTACACCAATGGATGATATAGATAGCAAAGCATAAGACTACTTGAGACCCAGGGGCGTCGTTATGCCCGTGCGGTACTTAAATTTCGAATCGGACATAACTTTTGCTACGTAACTCCATTTTTTTACTATAATATGTTTCTAGGAAGCTTGTAATTAGATGAATGCCTTGGAAAATTATTACATAATTGGGTGATGTAGATAGCATAGCGGAAGACTACTTGGAGATCTAAGGTCATCATTAAGCCCCCGTAGTCCTTAAATCTTAAATTGGCCATAGCTTTTGCTACGTAACTCCATTTTCTTATTATGATCTGTTTCCAGAGAGCTTGTAATGAGATGAAGGACCTAGGAGAATGTTAAATAATTGGGTGACGTAGGTAGCTTCGTCGAAGACTACTTGGAGACCAAGGTCGATGTTATGCTCGCGTGGTCGGTAAATCTTAAATCGGACGTAACGTTTGATACATAACTTCATTTTCTTATTATAATATGTTTCTAGAAAGCTTGTAATGAGACGAAGGTCTTGGAAGATTATTTCATCATTGGGTGATGGACAGAGCATAGCGGAAGACTACTTAGAGACCTAGGGTCGTCGTTATGCCCGCGCGGTCGTTAAATTTTAAATTGGCCATGGCTTATCATTGTAACTCCTTTTTCATATTATAATATGTTTCCGGGAAGCTTGTAATGAGATGAAAGCCCAGTAAATTTATTACACCACAAGCTGATATAGATAGCATAGCGTAAGACTACTTGTGACCAAAGGGCGTCTTTATGCCTGCACGGTCTTTAAATATTGAATCGGACATAAATTACTCTATGTAACTCCGTTGTTTTTACTATAATATGTTTATCGAATCGGGTGATGTAGATAGCATAGCGGAAGACTACTTGGAGACCTAGAGTCGTCGTTATGCCCACGTGGTCGTTAAATCTTAAATCGACCATAACTTTTGCTGCGTAACACCGTTTTCTTATTATAATACGTTTTCAGAAGCTTGCAATGAGACGAAGGCCATGGAAAATTATTACATCATTGGGTGATGTAGTTGGCATAGCGGAAGACTTCTTGGAGACCTAGGGTCATCATTATGCCCGTGCGTTCGTTAAATCTTAAATCAGCCATAACTTTTGCTGCGTAACTCCGTTTTCTTATTATAATATGTTTCAAAAAAACTTGCAATGAAATGAAGGCCCATGAAGTTATTACACCATTAGATGATATAAATTGCATAGCGTAAGACAACTTGCAACCCAGGGGCATCGTTATGCCTGCGCGGTCCTTAAATTTTGAATCGGACATAACTTTTGCTACGTAACCCCATTTTTTTACTATAATACGTTTCTGGAAAGCCAGTAATTAGATGAATGCCTTGTAAAATTATTACATCATTGGATGATGTAGATAGCATAGCGGAAGACTACTTGGAGATCTAAGGTCGTCATTAAGCCCCGCAGTCGTTGGCCATAGCTTTTGCTACGTAACTCCGTTTTCTTATTACGATCTGTTTCCAGAGAGCTTGTAATGATATGAAGGACCTAGGAGAATGTTAAATAATTGGGTGACGTAGGTAGCTTCGTGGAAGACTACTTAGAGACCAGGGTCGATGTTATGCTCGCGTGGTCGGTAAATCTTAAATCAGAGGTAACTTTTGATACATAACTTCATTTTCTTATTATAATATGTTTCTAGAAAGCTTGTAATGAGACGAAGGTTTTGGAAGATTATTTCATCATTGGGTGATGGACAGAGCATAGCGGAAGACTACTTAGAGACCTAGGGTCGTCGTTATGCCAGCGCGGTCGTTAAATTTTAAATCGGCCATGGCTTATCAACGTAACTTCTTTTTCGTATTATAATATGTTTCCGGGAAGCTTGTAATGAGATGAAAGCCCAGTAAATTTATTACACCAAAAGCTGATATAGATAGCATAGCGTAAGACTACTTGCGACCAAAGGGCATCGTTATGCTTATGCGGTCCTTAAATATTGAATCGGACATAAATTACTCTATGTAACTCCTTTGCTTTTACTATAATATGTTTATGGAATCGAGTGATGTAGATAACATAGCGGAAGACTACTTGGAGACCTAGAGTCGTCGTTATGCCCACGTGGTCGTTAAATCTTAAATCGACCGTAACTTTTGCTGCGTAACTCCGTTTTCTTATTATAATACGTTTTCAGAAGCTTGCAATGAGACGAAGGCCATGGAAAATTATTACATCATTGGGTGATGTAGTTGGCATAGCGGAAGACTTCTTGGAGACCTAGGGTCATCATTATGCCCGTGCATTCGTTAAATCTTAAATCAGCCATAACTTTTGCTGCGTAACTCTGTTTTCTTATTATAATATGTTTCCAAAAAACTTGTAATGAGATGAAGGCCCACGAAATTATTACACCATTAGATGATATAGATAGCATAGCGTAAGACTACTTGCAACCCAGGGGCATCGTTATGCCTGCGCGGTCCTTAAATTTTGAATCGGACATAACTTTTGCTATGTAACTTTGTTTTTTTTAACTATAATATGTTTCTGGATAGCTTGTGATAAGACGAATGCACTGGAAAATTATTACATCATTGGGTGATGTAGATGGCATAGCGGAAGACTACTTGGAGAGCTAGGGTCGTCATCATGCCCGCGCGGTCAATAAATCTTAAATCGGCCATAACTTTTGCTGCGTAACACTTTTTTCTTATTATAATATATTTCCAAAAAGCTTGTAATGAGACTAAGGCCCAGGGAAGTTACTATACCATTGGATGATATAGATAGCATAGCGTAAGACTACTTACGCGAAGGGGCATCGTTATGCCCGCGCGATCCTTAAATTTTGAATCGGACATAACTTTTACTACGTAATTCCGTTTTTTTTTTTTACGATATTATGTTTCTAGAAAGCTTGTAGTGAGACGAAAGCCAAGGAAAATTATTACACCATTAGATGATATAGATAGCATAGCCTAAGACTACTTGCTACCCAGGGGCATCGTTATGCCAGCGCGCGCGGGCGGATCTAGGATTTTCAGTGAGTGGGGCACTGGGCACCAGATGCTAAGTATCCAAGAAGAGTGGGGAGGCACCGGGCACCGGATACTAAGCATCCAAGAAGAGAATAATGAGAAAAAAATAACAAGTTACGTTAGGATTATGTGTAGAGGAGAACCACTATTATTTTTTAGATAAAGATAAATTATTATTGGACATTAAATCTTTAAATACATTTTCCAGAGTTTAATGATTCAACTCATCGTGAAACCTAAGATTTAGGAATGTCTCTCGTTATAAAAAAAATTATTATTATTAAGTTTTATTATTTATATAAAATTTTTTATGTTATGAACAAAAGTATTTAATAGTGTGGTGAAAGAATGTATTTTATTTTACAAAAAAAAAAACTAGGATTTGATTCTTACACTCTTTTTTATATGCTGAAAAATTTTGAGTTAACTTTAATTTTTAAATAAAATTTAAATATCTTAATTTTATATTAATTTATTTTTTTAAATAAAATTAAAATTTCAAGGATATTTTGATAATTTGGTGTCCCAAATTCAGGGGGTCACTTGCCTCCTGCCTCCATGGGGCTCCGTCCATGCCTGCGCGGTCCTTAAATTTTGAATCGGACATAACTTTTGCAACATAACTCCGTTTTTTACTATAATATGTTTCTGGAAAGCGTGTAATAAGATGAAAGCTGTGGTAAATTATTACATCATTGGGTGATGTAGATAGCGTAGCGAAAGACTACTTGGAGACTTAGGATCGTCGTTATGCCCGCGCGATCGGTAAATCTTAAATCGGTAATAACTTTTGCAAGGTAACTCCGTTTTCTTATTATGATATGTCTCTGGAAAATTTATAATGAGACGAAAGCCTTGAAAAATTATTACATCATTGGGTGACATCGATAGTATAGCGGAAGACTTCTTAAACACCTAAGGTCGTCGCCCACGCGGCCGTTAAAATCTTAAATCGGCCATAACTTTTGCTACGTAATTCTGTTTCATTGTTATAATTGTTTCCGGAAAGCTTGAAATAAGACGAAGACCCGAGAAAATTGTTACATCATTGGGTGATGTAGATTGCAAGCGAAAGACTTCTTGGAGGCCTAGGGTTGTCATTGCACTGGCGCGGTCGTTAAAATTTTAAATCAGCCATAACATTAGCTACGTAACTCCGTGTTATTATTATAAAATGTTTTCGGAAAGCTTGTAGTGAGACGATGACCCAGGATAATTTTTACACCATTCGATGATATAGATAGCATAGAATAAGACTACTTGCGACCTAAGGGCGTCGTTATGCCCGTGCGGTCCTTAAATTTTGAATCAGACATAACTTTTGCTACGTAACTCAGTTTTTTTACTATAATATGTTTCTAGAAAGCTTGTAATTAGATGAATGCCTTGAAAAATTATTACATCATTGGATGATGTAGATAGGATAGCGGAAGACTACTTGGAGACCTAGGGTCGTCGTTAAGCCCCTGCAATCGTTAAATCTTAAATCGGCCATAAATTTTGCTACGTAACTTCGTTTTCTTATTATGATCTATTTCTAGAAAACTTGTAATGAGATGACGGACATAGGCAAATATTAAATCATTGGGTGACGTAGATAGCTTAGTGGAAGACTACTTGGAGACCTAGGTCGACGTTATGATCGTGCGGTCGGTAAATCTTAAATCGACCGTAACTTTTGATACATAACTTCGTTTTCTTATTATAATATGTTTCTAGAAAGCTTGTAATGAGACGAAGGCCCTG
>QLOD02137671.1:0-19885 GCA_003260245.2 Sideroxylon spinosum | reverse complement strand
AAAACGGAGTTACGTAGCAAAAGTTATGTCCGATTTAAAATTTAACCACTGCACAGGCATAACAACGCCTATGGGTCTCCGAGTAGTCTTACGCTATGCCGGTTGTATTATTCCATAATGTAATTATTTCTGAGGGCCTTCGTCTCTTCGTAAGCTTTCCGAAAACATATTATAATAAAAAAACGGAGTTACGTAAGAAAAGTTATGGCCAATTTATGACTTACTGACCACACGGGCATAACGACGACCCTAGTTGTCCACGTAGTTTTCTGCTATGCTATCTACGTCACCCAATGACGTAACAATTTTCAGTGGCCTTTGGATTGTTACACGCTTCCCAAAAACATATTATAGTTCAGAGTTACGTAGCAAAATTTATGTCCGATTTAAAATTTAATGATTGCCCGGGCGTAACGACGCCCCTGGGTCTCCACTTAGTCTTATGCTAGGCTTTCTATGCCATCAAATGATTTAACAATTTTCTGGGTCCTTCCTCTCAATACAGGTTTTCCAGAAACATATTATAATAAGCAAACGGATTTACGTAGCAAGAGTTATGCTCGATTTAAGATTGAACGACCGCGCGGGCATAACAACGACGCCAAGTCTTCATGTAGTCTTCCGCTATGCTGTTTACATCACCCAATGATGTAATAATTTCTAAGGGCATTCGTCTTATTATAATTTTTCCAGAAACATATTATAACAATAAAACGGTGTTACGTACCAAAAGTTATGTCCGAATTAAAATCTAACGACCGCGCGGGCAAAATGACGTCCCTCGGTGTCCAAGTTGTATTATGCTAGGCCATTTGTATCATCCAATGATGTTATAACGTTCCAGGGCCTTCGTCTCATCAAAAGCTTTCTAGAAACACATCATTACAAGAAATTGGAGTTACATAGCAAATGCTATGGCCGATTTAAGAATTCCCGAACATGCGAGCAAAACGACGACCGCAGGTCTCCAAGTAGTCTTCTGCTATGCTATCTACAACACCCAATGTTGTGATAATTTTCCAGGGCCTTCGTCTCATTACAAGATTTCCAGAAACATACTATAATTATAAAATGGAGTTACGTAGTAAAAGTTACGGTTGATTTAAGATTTCAACGACCGCGCAGCCATAACGACTACCTCAGGTCTCTAGTAGTTTTCCGCTATGCTGTTTGCATCACCCAATAATGTAATAATATTTCAGGGCCTTCCTCTTGTTATGAACTTTGTAGAAATGTAATATAATAAGAAAAAGCAGTTACGTCGTAAAAGTTATGTTTGGATTAAAATTTAACCACCGCGAGGGCATAACAATACCATTGGTTCTCCAAGTAGTCTTACGCCATGCTGTCTGCATTATTCAATACTGTAATTATTTTTATGGGCCTTTGCCTTTTCGTAAGCTTTCTGAAAAGATATTATAACAAAAAAACGGAGTTACGTAACAAACATTATGGCCAATTTAAGACTTACCGACCGCACGGCATAACGACGACCCTAGTTGTCCGAGTAGTTTTTCGCTGCACTATCTACATCTCCTAACGACGTAACAATTTTCGGTGGCCTTTGGATTGTTGCACGCTTCCTAAAAACATATTATAGTAATAAAATGGAGTTACGTAGCAAAAGTTATGTCTGATTTAAAATTTAACCACTGCACAGGCATAACGACGCCCCTTTGTCTCCACTTAATCTTATGCTAGGCTTTCTATGTCATCAAAGGATTTAATAATTTTTTGGGGCCTTCGTCTCATTACAGGATTTCCAGAAACATATTATAATTAGAAAACGGAGTTACGTAGCAGGAGTTATGCTCGATTTAATATTGAACGACTGCGCAGGCATAACGACGACCCCAAGTCTCCATGTAGTCGTATGCTATGCTATTTACATCACCTGTTGATGTAATAATATCTATGGGCATTCGTCTTATTACAAGTTTTCCAGGATCATATTATAACAATAAAACAGAGTTACGCAGCAAAAGTTATGTCCGATTTAAAATTTAACCACCGTGCAGGCATAACAATGCGCTTGGGTCTCCATGTAGTCTTACGCTATGATGTCTGTATTATTTAATAATGTAATTATTTTTGGGGACCTTCGTCTCTTCGCAAGCTTTCCGAAAACATATTATAATAAGAAAACGGAGTTACGTAACAAAAGTTATGGCCAATTTAAGACTTACCGACCACACGGGCATAACGACGACCATAATTGTCCAAGTAGTTTTCCGCTATGCTATCGACATCACCCAATGACGTAACAATTATCAGTGGCCTTCGGCTCGTTGCACGCTTCTCGAAAACATCTTATAACAAGAAAACGGAGCTACGTAGCAAACGTTATGTCCGATTCAAAATTTAACGACTGCCCGGGCATAACAGTGCCCCTGGGTCTCCACTTAGTCTTAAGCTAGGCTTTCTGTATCATCAAATGATTTAATAATATTCCGAGGCCTTCGTCTCATTACAGGCTTTCCAGGAACATATTATAATAAGAAAAGGGAGTTTGTAGCAAGAGTTATACTCGATTTAAGATTGAACGACTACGCGGGCATAACAATGACGCCAAGTCTCCATGTAATCTTCCACTATGCTATTTACATCACCTAATGATGTAATAATTTCTAAGGGCATTCGTCTTATTACAATTTTTCCAGAATCACATTATAACAATAAAACGGTGTTACGTACCAAAAGTTATGTCCGACTTAAAATGTAACGACCGCGCGGGCGAAACGACGTCCCTAGGTGTCCAAGTTGTACTACACTAGGCTATTTGTATCATCCAATGATGTTATAATTTTCCAGGGCCTTCGTCTCATCACGAGCTTGCCGGAAACATATCATTATAAGAAAACGGAGTTATGTAGCAAAAGCTTTGGCCGATTTAAAAATTACTGAATGTGCGAGCATAACGACGACCCTAGATCTCCAAGTAGTCTTCCGCTGTGCTATCTACAACACCTATTGTATTGATAATTTCCAGGGCCTTCGTCTTATTACAAGATTTTCAAAAACATATTATAACTTTAAAACCGAGTTACGTAGTAAAAGTTATGGCCGATTTAAGATTTTAACGACCGCGTGGGCATAACGACTACCTCAGGCCTTCAATAGTCTTCCGCTATGTTGTTTACGTCACCCAATGATGTACTAATTTTTCAGGGCCTTCGTCTTGTTACAAACTTTGCAGAAACGTAATATAATACGAAAACGGAGTTACGTAGCAAAAGTTATGTCCGATTTAAAATTTAACCACCGCGCAGGCATAACAACGCCCTTGGGTCACCATGTAGTCTTACGCTATTCTATCTGTATTATTCAATAATGTAATTATTTTTAAGGGCCTTCGTCTCTTTGCAAGCTTTCCGAAAACATATTATAATAAGAAAACGAGTTACGTAACAAAAGTTATGGCCAATTTAAGACTTATCGACCACACGGGCATAATGACAACCCTAGTTATCCAAGTAGTTTTCCGCTACGCTATCTACATCTCCCAATGACGGAAAAATTTTCAGTGGCCTTTAGATTGTTGCACGCTTCCCAACAACATATTATAATAACAAAACGGAGTTACGTAGCAAAAGTTATGTCCGATTTAAAATTTAACGACTGCCCAGGCATAACGACGCCCCTGGGTCTCCACTTTGTCTTATGCTAGGCTTTTTGTGTCATCAAATGATTTAATAGTTTTCCAGGGCCTTTGTCTCATTACAGACTTTCTAGAAACATATTATAATAAGAAAACAGCATTACGTAGCAAGAGTTGTGCTCGATTTAAGATTGAACGACCGCGCAGGCATAACGACAACGCCAAGTCTTTATGTAGTCTTCCGCTATGCTATTTACATCACCCGATGATGTAATAATTTCTAAGGGCATTTGTCTTATTACAATTTTTCTAGAAACATATTATAACAATAAAAAGGTGTTACGTACCAAAAGTTATGTCCGATTTTAAAATCTAAAGACCGCGCGGGCAAAACAACATCCCTGGGTGTCCAAGTTGTATTACGCTAGGCTATTTCTATCATACAATGATGTTATAATTTTCCAGGGCCTTCATCTCATCACAAGCTTTCTAGAAACATATCATTATAAGAAAACGGAGTTACATAGCGAAAGTTATGGCCGATTTAAGAATTCCCGAACGTGCGAGCATAGCAACGACCGCAGGTCTCCAAGTAGTCTTCCACTATGCTATCTACAACACCCAATGTTCTGATAATTTGACAGGGCCTTCGTCTCATTACTAGATTTCCAGAAACATACTATGATTAGAAAATGGAGTTACGTAGCAAAAGTTATGGCTGATTTAAGATTTTAACGACCGCGCGGGCATAACGACTACCTCAGGTCTCTAGTAGTCTTCCGCTATGCTGTTTACATCACTGAATAATGTAATAATATTTCAAGGCCTTCATCTTATTATAAACTTTGCAGAAATGTAATATAATAAGAAAAAGGAGTTACGTAGAAAAAGTTATGTCCGATTTAAAATTTAACCACCGCGTCTGTATAACAATGCCCTTGGGTCTCCAAGTAGTCTTACGCTATGCTGTCTGTATTATTCGATAATGTAATCATTTTTATGGGCCTTCGCCTTTTCGTAAGCTTTCTGAAAATATATTATAATAAAAAAACGGAGTTACGTAACAAAAGTTATGACCAATTTAAGATTTACCGACCGCATGGGCATAACGACGACCGTAGTTTTCCATGTAGTTTTCCGCTATGCTATCTACAACACCCAACGACATAACAATTTTCAGTGGCCTTCGGGTTGTTGCACGCGTCCCAAAAACATATTATTATAACAAAACGGAGTTACGTATTAAAGTTTATGTCCGGTTTAAAATTTAACGACTGCGCGGGCTTAACGACACCCCTGGTCCCCACTTAGTCTTATGCTAGGCTTTCTGTGTCATCAAATGATCTAATAATTTTCTAAGGCCTTTGTCTCATTTCAGGCTTTCGAGAAACATATTATAATAAGGAAACGGAGTTACGTAGCAAGAGTTAGGCTCAATTTAAGATTGAACGACTACGCGGGGATAACGACGACCCCAAGTCTCCACGTAGTCTTCCGCTATGCTGTTTACATCACCCAATGATATCATAATTTCTAAGGTCATTCTTCTTATTACAAATTTTCTAGAATCGTATTATAACAATAAAACAGTGTTAAGTACCAAAAGTTATGTCCGATTTAAAATCTAACGACCGTATGGGCAAAGCAACGTCCCTGGGTGTCTAAGTTGTATCATGCTAGGCTATTTGTATCATCCAATGATGTTATAATTTTCCAGGGCCTTCGTCTCATCACAAGCTTTCTAGAGACATATCATTATAAGAAAACGGAGTTACGTAGCAAAAGTTATGGCTGATCTAAGATTTTAACGACCGCGCGGGCATAACGAATACCTTTGGTCTCCAGTAGTCTTCTGTTATGCTGTTTACATCACCCAATGATGTAATAATATTTCAGTGGTTTCGTCTTATTACAAACATTTCAAAAACGTAATATAATAAGAAAATGGAGTTGCGTAGCAAAAGTTATGTTCGATTTAAAATTTAACCACCGCGTGGGCATAACGATGCCCTTTGGTCTCCAAGTAGTCTTACGCTAGGCTGTCTGTATTATTCAATAACATAATTATCTTCATGGGCCTTTGCCATTTCGTAAGGTTTCTGAAAACATATTATAATAAGAAAACGGAGTTACGTAACAAAAGTTATGACAAATTTAAGACTTACCGACCGCGCGGCCATAATGACGACCCTAGTTGTCCAAGTAGTTTTCCGCTATGCTATCTGCATCACCCAATGAGGTAAGAATTTTCTGTGGCCTTTGGCTTGTTGCATGATTCCCAAAAACATATTATAAGAACAAAACGAAGTTATATAGCAAAAGTTATGTTCGATTTGAAATTTAACGACTGTGCGGGCATAACGATGCCCCTGGGTCTCCACTTAGTCTCATGCAGGGTTTCTGTGTCATCAAATGATTTAATAATTTTCCGGGGTCTTCGCCTCATTACAGGCTTTCCAGAAACATATTATAATAGGAAAACGGAGTTACGTAGCAAGAGTTATGCTCGATTTAAGATTGAACGACTGCGCGGGCATAACGACGACCCCAAGTCTCCATGTAGTCTTCCGCTATGCTGTTTACATCACCCAATGATGTAATAATTTCTTAGGGCATTCGTCTTATTACAACTTTTCCAGAAATAAATTATAACAATAAAACGCTTTTACGTACCAAAAGTTATGTCCGATTCAAAATCTAACGACCGCACGGATGAAACGATGTCCCTGAGTGTCCAAGTTGTATCACACTAGGCTATTTGTATCATCAAATGATTTTATAATTTTCCAGAGCCTTCGTCTCATCACAAGCTTTTTGGAAACATATCATTATAAGAAAACGGAGTTACGTAGCAAAAGCTATGGCCGATTAAAGAATTACCGAACGTGCGATCATAAGACAACCTTAGGTCTCCGAGTAGTCTTCCGCTATGCTATCTACAACACCCAATGTTGTGAAAATTTTCCAGGGCCTTCGTCTCATTACAAGATTTCCAGAAACATACTGTAATTAGAAAACGGAGTTACGTAGCAAAAGTTATGGCTGATATAAAATTTTAACGACCGTGGGGGCATAACGACTACCTCTGGTCTCCAGTAGTCTTCCGTTATGCTGTTTACATCACCCAATGATGTAATAATTTTTTTGAGCCTTTGTCTTATTATAAATTTTATGGAAACATAATATAATAAGAAAACGGAGTTACGTAGCGAAAGTTATGTCCGATTTAAAATGTAACTACTGCGTAGGCATAACAACACCCTTGGGTCTCAAAGTAGTCTTACGCTATGCAGGCTGTATTATTCAATAATGTAATTATTTTTGAGGGCCTTCGTCTCTTCGCAAGCTTTCCGAAAACATATTATAATAAGAAAACGGAGTTATGTAACAAAAGTTATGGCCAATTTAAGACTTATCGAATGCACGGGCATAACGACGACCGTAGTTGTCCAAGTAGTTTTCCGCTATGCTATCTACATCATCCGATGACGTAACAATTTTCAGAGGCCTTCAGATTGTTGCACGCTTCCCAACAAATATTATAATAACAAAAAGAAATTATGTAGTAAAAGTTATGTCCTATTTAAAATTTAACGACTGCCCAGGCATAACGACGCCCCTAGTCTCCACTTAGTCTTATGCTAGGCTTTCTGTGTTATCAAATGATTTAATAATTTTCCGAGGCCTTCGTCTCATTACAGGCTTTTCAGAAACGAATTATAATAAGAAAACGGAGTTACGTAGCAAGAGTTATGCTCGATTTAAGGTTGAACGACTACGCGGCCAATACGACGACCCTAAGTCTCCATGTAGTCTTCTGCTATGCTATTTACATGACCTAATGATGTACTGATTTCTAAGTGAATTCGTTTTATTACAATTTTTCAGAAACATATTATAACAGTGTTACGTACCAAAAGTTATATCCGATTGAAAATCTAACGACTGCGCAGGCGAAACGGAGTCCCTTGGTGTCCAAGTTGTAATACGCTAGGTATTTGGTATCATCCAATGATGTTATAATTTTCCAGTGCCTTTGTCTCATCATAAGCTTTCTGGAAACATATCATTGTAAGAAGACGGAGTTACGTAACAAAAGTTATGGCCGATTTAAGAATTACAAAGTGTGCGAGCATAACGACGACCCTAGGTTTCCAAGTAGTCTTCCGCTATGCTATCATGACAAGATTTCCAGAAACATACTATAATTAGAAAACCGAGTTATGTAGCAAAAGTTGTGGCTGATTTAAGATTTTAACGACCGCACGGGCATAACGACTAGCTCAGGTCCCAGTAGTCTTCCGCTATGCTGTTTACATCACCCAATGATGTAATAATTTCTCAGGGCCTTCATCTTATTACAAAATTTACAGAAATGTAATATAATAAGAAAACGGAGTTATGTAGCAAAAAGCTATGTCCGATTTAAAATTTAACCACCGCACAGGCATAACAACGCCTATGGGTCTCCACGTAGTCTTATGCTATACTGGTTGTATTATTCCATAATGTAATTATTTCTGAGGGCCTTCGTCTCTTTGCAAACTTTCCGAAAACATATTATAATAAGAAAACGGAGTTACGTAACAAAAGTTATTGCCAATTTATGACTTACTGACCACACGGGCATAACGACGACCCTAATTGTCCACGTAGTTTTCCGCTATGCTATCTACATCACCCAATGACGTAACAATTTTCAGTGGCCTTCGGATTGTTACATGCTTCCCAAAAACATATTATAGTCACAAAACGGAGTTACGTAGCAAAAGTTATGTTCGATTTAAAATTTAACGACTGCCCGGGCATAACGACGCCCCTGGGTCTCCACTTAGTCTTATGCTAGGCTTTCTATGTCATCAAATGATTTAACAATTTTCTGGGTCCTTTCTCTCATTACAGGTTTTCGATAAACATATTATAATAAGAAAACGGAGTTATGTAGCAAGAGTTATGCTCGATTTTAGATTGAACAACTGCGCAGGCATAACGACGACGCCAAGTCTCCATGTAGTCTTCTGCGATGCTGTTTGCATCACCCAATGATGTAATAATTTCTAAGGGCATTCGTCTTATTACAATTTTTCCAGAATCATACTATAACAATAAAATGGTATTACGTACCAAAACTTATGTCCGATTTAAAATCTAACGACCGCGCAGGCAAAACGTCATCCCTTGGTGTCCAAATTGTATTACACTAGGCTATTTCTATCATCCAATGATGTTATAATGTTCCAGGGCCTTCGTCTCATCACAAGCTTTCTAGAAACACATCATTATAATAAAATGGAGTTACGTAGCAAAGTTATGGCCGATTTAAGAATTCCCGAACATGTGAGCATAACGACGACCGCAGGTCTCCAAGTAGTCTTCTGCTATGCTATCTATAACACCCAATGTTGTGATAATTTTCCAGGGCCCTCGTCTCATTACAAGATTTCCAGAAACATACTATAATTAGAAAACGGAGTTACGTAGCAAAAGTTACGGCTAATTTAAGATTTTAACGACCGTGCAGGCATAACGACTGCCTCAGGTCTCTAGTAGTCTTCCGCTATGCTGTTTACATCACCCAATAATGTAATAATATTTCAGGGCCTTCCTCTTGTTATGAACTTTACAGAAATGTAATATAATAAGAAAAAGCAGTTACGTCGCAAAAGTCATGTCCTGATTAAAATTTAACCACCGCACAGGCATAACAACGCCTATGGGTCTCCAGGTTGTCTTATGCTATACTGGTTGTATTATTCCATAATGTAATTATTTCTAAGGGCCTTCGTCTCTTCGCAAACTTTCCGAAAACATATTATAATAAGAAAACGGAGTTACGGATTAAAAGTTATGGCCAATTTAAGACTTACTGACCACACGGGCATAACGACGACCATAGTTGTCCAAGTAGTTTTTCGCTATGCTATCTACATCACCCGATGACATAATAATTTTTAGTGGCCATCGGTTTGTTACACGCTTCCCAAAAACATATTATAATAAGAAAACGGAGCTACGTAGCAAAAGTTATGTCCGATTTAAAATTTAACGACTGCTCGGGCATAACGACGCCCCTGGGTCTCCACTTAGTCTTAAGCTAGGCTTTCTGTGTCATCAAATGATTTAATAATTTTCCGAGTCGTCTCATTACAGGCTTTCTAGAAACATATTATAATAAGTAAACGGAGTTATGTAGCAAGAGTTATAATCGATTTTAGATTGAACAACTGCGCGCGCATAACGACGACGCCAAGTCTCCATGTAGTCTTCTGCTATACTGTTTACATCACCTGATGATGTAGTAATTTCGAAGGGCATTCATCTTATTACAAGTTTTCCAGAATCATACTATAACAATAAAACGAAGTTACGTAGCAAAAGTTATGTCCGATTTAAAATTTAACCACCGTGTGGGCATAACAATGCCCTTGGGTCTCCATGTAGTCTTACGCTATGATGTCTGTATTATTCAATAATGTAATTATTTTTGGGGACCTTCGTCTCTTCGCAAGCTTTCTGAAAACATATTATAATAAGAAAACGGAGTTACATAACAAAAGTTATGGCCAATTTAGGACTTACCGACCACACGGGCATAACGACGACCGTAATTATCCAAGTAGTTTTTCGCTATGCTATCTACATCACCCAATGATGTAACAATTTTCAGTGGCCTTCGGCTTGTTGCACGTTTCCCAAAAACATCTTATAATAAGAAAACGGAGCTACGTAGCAAAAGTTATGTCTGATTCAAAATTTAACGACTGCTCAGGCATAACAACGCCCCTGGGTCTCCACTTAGTCTTAAGCTAGGCTTTCTGTATCATCAAATGATTTAATAATATTCCGAGGCCTTCGTCTCATTACAGGCTTTCCAGGAGTTTGTAGCAAGAGTTATGCTCGATTTAAGATTGAACGACTGTGCGGGCATAACAATGACACCAAGTCTCCATGTCGTCTTCCACTATGCTGTTTACATCACCTAATGATGTAATAATTTCTAAGGGCATTCGTCTTATTACAATTTTTCCAGAATCACATTATAACAATAAAACAGTGTTACGTACCAAAAGTTATGTCCGACTTAAAATGTAATGACCGTGCAGGTGAAACGACGTCCCTAGGTGTCCAATTTATACTACACTAGGCTATTTGTATCATCTAATGATGTTATAATTTTCCAGGGCCTTCATCTCATTACAAGTTTTTCGGAAACATATCATTATAAGAAAACGGAGTTATGTAGCAAAAGCTTTGGTCGATTTAAGAATTACTGAACGTGCAAGCATAACAACGACCCTAGGTCTCCAAGTAGTCTTCCGCTACGCTAACCACAACACCTATTGTATTGATAATTTCCAGGGCCTTCGTCTTATTATAAGATTTCCAGAAACATACTATAACTTTAAAACGGAGTTACGTAGCAAAAGTTATGGCTAATTTAAGATTTTAACGATCGTGCGGGCATAACGACTAACTCAGGTCTCTAGTAGTCTTCCGCTATGCTGTTTACATCACCCAATAATGTAATAATATTTCAAGGTCTTCGTCTTATTATAAACTTTACAGAAACGTAATATAATAAGAAAAAAGGAGTTGCGTAGCAAAAGTAATGTCCGATTTAAAATTCAACCACCGCATAGGTATAACAATATCCTTGGGTCTCCAAGTAGTCTTACGCTATGCTGTCTGTATTATTCAATAATGTAATTACTTTTATGGGCTTCACCTTTTCGTAAGCTTTCCGAAAACATATTATAATAAGAAAACGGAGTTACGTAACAAAAGATATGACCAATTTAAGACTTACCGACCGCACGGGCATAACGACGACCCTAGTTGTCCAAGTATTTTTCCGCTACACTATCAACATCTCCCAATGACGTTACAATTTTCAGTGGCCTTCGGATTGTTGCATGTTTCCCAAAAACATATTATAGTAACAAAACAGAGTTACATAGCAAAAGTTATGTCCGATTTAAAATTTAACAACTGCCCGGGCATAACGAGGCCCCTGGGTCTCCACTTAGTCTTATGCTACGCTTTCTGTGTCATCAAATGATTTAATAATTTTTCATCTCATTACAGGCTTTCCAAAAACAAATTATAACAAGAAATCGCAGTAACGTAGCAAGTGTTACGCTCGATTTAACATTGAACGACTGCGCGGGCATAACGATGATGCCAAGTCTCCATGTAGTCTTCCGCTATGCTGTTTACATCACCCAATGATGTAATAATTTCTAAAGGCATTCGTCTTATTACAATTTTTCCAGAATCATATTATAATAATAAAACGGTGTTACGTACCAAAAGTTATGTCCTATTTAAAATCTAACGACCGCGTGGGCAAAACGACGTCCCTGGGCATCCATGTTGTATCACGCTAGGCTATTTGTATCATCCAATGATGTTATAATTTTCCAGGGCCTTCGTCTCATCATAAGCTTTCTAGAAACATATCTTTAAAGAAAACGGAGTTACGTAGCAAAAGTTATGGCCGATTTAAGAATTCCCTAACGTGCGAGCATAACGACGACCGCAGGTCTCCTGGTTGTCTTCCGCTATGCTATCTACAACACCCAATGTTCTGATAATTTGCCAAGACCTTCGTCTCATTGCAAGATTTCCAGAAACATACTATAATTAGAAAACGGAGTTACATAGCAAAAGTTATGGCTGATCTAGGATTTTAACGACCACGCGGCATAACGACTACCTCAGGTCTCCAGTAGTCTTCCGTTATGCTGTTTACATCACCCAATGATGTAATAATATTTCAGGGCCTTCGTCTTATTACAAACTTTGCAGAAACATCATATAATAAGAAAAAGGAGTTATATAGCAAAAGTTATGTCCAATTTAAAATTTAACCACCCCGTGGGCATTTCAATGCCCTTGGGTCTCCAAGTAGTCTTACGCTATGCTGTCTGTTTTATTCAATAACGTAATTATTTTTATAGGCCTTCGCCTTTTTGTAAGCTTTCTGAAAACATATTATAATAAGAAAATAGAGTTACGTAACAAAAGTTATGACCAATTTAAAACTTACCGACCGCACGGGCATAACGACGACCGTAGTTGTCCAAGTAGTTTTTCGTTATGCTATCTACATCACCCAACGACATAACAATTTTCAGTGGCCTTCGGCTTGTTGCACGCTTCCCAAAAACATATTAAAATAACAAATCCAAGTTACGTAGTAAAGGTTATGTCCGATTTAAAATTTAACGACTGCGCGGGCTTAACGACCCCCCTGGTCTCCACTTAGTCTTATGCTAGACTTTCTGTGTCATCAAATGATTTAAAAATTTTCTGAGGCCTTTGTCTCATTTCAGGCTTTCCAGAAACATGTTATAATAAGGAAACGGAGTCACATAGCAAGAGTTAGGCTCGATTTAAGATTGAACGACTACGCGGGAATAACGACGACCCCAAGTCTCCACGTAGTCTCCCGCTATGCTGTTTACATCACCCAGTGATGTAATAATTTCTAAGGGCATTCGTCTTATTACAAATTTTCCAGAATCATATTATAGCAATAAAACGGTGTAACGTACCAAAAGTTATGTCTGATTTAAAATCTAACGACCGCGTGGGCAAAACGACGTCCCTGGGCGTCCAAGTTGTATCACGCTAGGCTATTTGTGTCATCCAATGATGTTATAATTCTCCTGGGCCTTTGTCTCATCACAAGCTTTCTAGAAACATATCATTATAAGAAAACGGAGTTACGTAGCAAAAGTTATGGTTGATCTAAGATTTTAACGACCGCGCAGGCATAACGACTACCTTAGGTCTCTAATAGTCTTCCGCTATGCTGTTTACATCACCCAATGATGTAATTATTTCTAAGGGCATTCATCTTATTACAACTTTTCTAGAAATAAATTATTACAATAAAACGCTATTACGTACCAAAAGTTATGTCCGATTTAAAATCTACCAACTGCACGGGCGAAACGATGTCCCTGGGTGTCCAAGTTGTATCACGCTAGGCTATTTGTATCATCGAATGACTTTATAATTTTCCAGGGCCTTCGTCTCATCACACGCTTTCTGGAAACTTATCATTATAAGAAAACAGAGTTACGTAGCAAAAGCTATGGCCGATTAAAGAATTACCGAACGTGCGATCATAACGACGACCCTAGGCCTCCGATAAATCTTCCGCTATGCTGTTTCCATCACCCAATGATGTAATAATTTTTTCGGGCCTTTGTCTTATTACAAACTTTGTAGAAATGTAATATAATAAGAAAACGGAGTTACGTAGCAAAAGTTATGTCCGATTTAAGATTTAACTACTGCGCAGGCATAACAACACCCTTGGGCCTCCAAGTAGTCTTGCGCTTTGCAGGCTGTATTATTCAATAATGTAATTATTTTTGAGGGCATTCGTCTCTTCGCAAGCTTTCCGAAAACATATTATAATAATAAAACGGAATTATGTAACAAAAGTTATGGCCAATTTAAGACTTATCGACCGCACGGGCATAACGACGACCGTAGTTGTTCAAGTAGTTTTCCGCTATGCTATCTACATCATCCAATGACATAATAATTTTCAGAGGCCTTTGGATTGTTGCACGTTTCCCCAAAACATATTATAACAACAAAACGGAGTTACGTAGTAAAAGTTATGTCCGATTTAAAATTTAACGACTGTCCGGGCATAACGACGCCCCTAGTCTCCACTTAGTCTTATGCTAGGCTTTCTGTGTTATCAAATGATTTAATAATTTTCCGAGGCCTTCGTCTCATTACAGGCTTTCTAGAAACATATTATAATAAGAAAACAGTTACGTAGTAAGAGTTATGCTCGATTTAAGATTGAACAACTACACGGGCAATACGACGACCCCAAGTCTCCATGTAGTCTTCCGCTATGCTATTTACATGACCTAATGATGTACTGATTTCTAAGGGAATTCATTTTATTACAATTTTTCAGAAACATATTATAACAGTGTTACGTAGCACAAGCTATGTCCGATTTAAAATTTAACCATCGCACAGGTAGAACAACGCCTATGGGTCTCCAAGTAGTCTTACTCTATGCTGGTTGTATTATTCCATAATGTAATTATTTCTGAGGCCTTCGTCTCTTCGCAAGCTTTCCGAAAACATACTATAAAAAGAAAACGGAGTTATGTAACAAAAGTTATGGCCAATTTATGACTTACTAACCACACGGGCATAACGACGACCCTAGTTATCCACTTAGTTTTCCGCTATGCCATCTACATCACCCAATGATGTAACAATTTTTAGTGGCCTTCGAATTGTTACACGCTTCCCAAAAACATATTATTGTAACAAAACGGAGTTACGTAGCAAAAGTTATGTCCGATTTTAAATTTAACGACTACCCAGGCATAACGACGCCCCGGGTCTCCACTTTGTCTTATGCAAGGCTTTCTATGTCATCAAATGATTTAACAATTTTTTGGTCCTTCGTCTCATTATAGGCTTTCTAGAAACATATTATAATAAGTAAACGGAGTTACGTAACAAAAGTTATGCTCGAATTTAGATTGAACAACTGTGCGGGCATAACGACGACGCCAAGTCTCCATGTAGTCCTCCGCTATGCTGTTTGCATCACCCAATGATGTAATAATTTCTAAGGGCATTCGTCTTATTATAATTTTTCCAGAATCATATTATAACAATAAAATGGTATTACGTACTAAAAATTATGTCCGATTTAAAATCTAACGACCGTGCGGGCAAAAGGACGTCCCTCGGTGTCCAAGTTATATTACGCTAGGCTATTTGTATCATCCAATAATGTTATAATGTTCTAGGGCCTTCGTCTCATCACAAGCTTTCTAGAAACACTTCATTATAAGAAAATGGAGTTACGTAGCAAAAGTTATGGCCGATTTAAGAATTCCCGAACGTGCGAGCATAACGACGACCGTAGGTCTCCAAGTAGTCTTCCGCTATGCTATCTACAACACCTAATATTGTGATAATTTTCCAGGGCCTTCGTCTCATTACAAGATTTCCAGAAACATACTATAATTAGAAAACGGAGTTACGTAGCAAAAGTTACGGCTAATTTAAGATTTTAACGACCGCGGAAGCATAATGACTACCTCAGGTCTTGAGTAGTCTTCAGCTATGCTGTTTACATCACCCAATAATGTAATAATATTTCAGGGCCTTCCTCTTGTTATGAACTTTGTAGAAACGTAATATAATAAGAAAAAGCAGTTACGTCGCAAAAGTTATGTCTAGATTATAATTTAACCATCGCACAAGCATAACAATGCCATTGGTTCTCCAAGTAGTCTTATGCTATGCTGTCTATATTATTCAATAATGTAATTATTTTTATAGACCTTCGCCTTTTCGCAAGCTTTCTGAAAACATATTACAATAAGAAAACGGAGTTACGTAACAAACGTTATGGCCAATTTAAGACTTACTGACCACACGGTATAACGACGACCCTTGTAGTCCAAGTAGTTTTCCGCTACACTATCTACATCTCCCAATGACGTAACAATTTTCAGTGGCCTTCGGATTGTTGCACGCTTCCCAAAAACATATTACAGTAACAAAACGGAGTTACGTAGCAAAAGTTATGTCTAATTTAAAATTTAACGACTGCACGGGCATAACGACGCCCCTGGGTTTCCACTTAGTCTTATGCGAGGCTTTCTGTGTCATCAAAGGATTTAATAATTTTTTGGGGCCTTCGTCTCATTACAGGCTTTCCAGAAACATATTATAATTGGAAAACGGAGTTACGTAGCAGGAGTTATGCTCGATTTAATATTGAACGGCTGCGCGGGCATAACGACGACCCCAAGTCTCCATGTAGTCTTCCGCTATGCTATTTACATCACCTAATTATGTACTAATTTCTAAGGTTATTCGTCTTATTACAATTTTTCCAAAGACATATTATAGCAATGTTACGTACCAAAAGTTATATCCGGTTTAAAATCTAACGACCACGTGGGCGAAACGGTGTCCCTTGGTGTCCAAGTTGTATTACGCTAGGAAATGGTATTATCCAATCATGTTATAATTTTCCAGCGCCTTTGTCTCAACACAAGCTTTCTGGAAACATATCATTGTAAGAAGACGGAGTTCCGTAACAAAGAATTACCGAGCGTGCGAGCATAACAACGACATCAGGTTTCCAAGTAGTCTTCCGCTATGCTATCTACAACACCTAATGTTGTGATAATTTTCCAGGGCCTTCGTCTCATTACAAGATTTCCAGAAATATACTATAACTTGAAAACGGATTGACGTAGTAAAAGTTATGGTTGATTTAATATTTTAACGACCATGCGGGCATAACGACTACCTCAGGTCTCCAATAGTCTCCCGCTATGTTGTTTACATGACCCAATGACGTAATAATTTTTCAGGGCCTTCGTCTTATTACTAACTTTTGAGAAATGTAGTATAATAAGAAAACAGAGTTACGTAGCAAAAGTTATGTCAAATTTAAAATTTAACCACCACACGGGCAAAATAATGCCCTTGGGTCTCCAAGTAGTCTTACTCTATGTTGCCTGTATTATTCAATAATGTAATTATTTTTGAGGGCCTTCGTCTCTTCGCGAGCTTTCCGAAAAAATATTATAATAAGAAAACAGAGTTACGTAACAAAAGTTATGGCCGATTTAAGACTTACTGACCACACGAGCATGACGACGACCGTAGTTGTCCAAGTAATTTTTCGCTATGCTATCTATATCACCCGATGACGTAATAAATTTTAGTGGCCATCGGTTTGTTACACGCTTCCCAAAAACATATTAAAATAAGAAAACGGAGCTATGTAGCAAAAGTTATGTCCGATTCAAAATTTAACGACTGCCCGGGCATAACAACGCCCCTGGGTCTCCACTTAGCCTTAAGCTAAGCTTTCTGTATCATCAAAAGATTTAATAATATTCTGAGGCCTTCGTCTCATTACAGGCTTTCCAGGAGCATATTATAATAAGAAAAGGGAGTTTGTAGCAAGTGTTTTCTTCGATTTAAGGTTGAACGACTGCACGGGCATAACAATGACGCCAAGTCTCCATGTAGTCTTCCACTCTGCTGTTTACATCACCTAATGATGTAATAATTTCTAAGGGCATTTGTCTTATTACAATTTTTCCAGAATCACATTATAACAATAAAACGGTGTTACGTACCAAAAGTTATGTCCGACTTAAAATGTAACGACCGCGCGGGCGAAACGACATCCCTAGGTGTCCAAGTTGTACTACACTAGGCTATTTGTACCATCCATTGATGTTATAATTTCCCAGGGCCTTCGTCTCATCACAAGCTTTCCGGAAACATATCGTTATAAGAAAACGGAGTTATGTAGCAAAAGCTTTGGCCGATTTAAAAATTACTAAATGTGCGAGCATAACGACGACCCTAGGTCTCCAAGTATCTTCCGCTATGCTATCTACAACACCTATTGTATCGATAATTTCCAGGGCCTTCATCTTATTACAAGATTTCCAGAAACATACTATAACTTTAAAACAGAGTTACGTAGCAAAAGTTAAGGCTGATTTAAGATTTTAACGACCGCGTGGGCATAACGATTACCTCAGGTCTCCAATAGTCTTCCGCTATGTTGTTTACATCACCCAATCACGTAATAATTTTTCAGAGCCTTCGTCTTGTTACAAACTTTGCACAAACGTAATATAATAAGAAAACGGAGTTACGTAGCAAAAGTTATGTCCGATTTGAAATTTAACCACTGCGCAGGCATAACGATGCCCCCGGGTCTCCACTTAGTCATATGCTAGGCTTTCTGTGTGATCAAATGATTTAATCATTTTCCAAGGCCTTCGTCTCATTATAGGGTTTCCAGAAACATATTATAATAAGAAAATGGAGTTACGTTGCAAGAGTTATTCTCGATTTAAGATTGAACGACTGCGCGGGCATAACGACGACCCCAAGTCTCCATGTAGTCTTCCGCTATGCTGTTTACATCACCCAATGATGTAATAATTTCTAAGGGCATTCGTCTTCTTACAATTTTTTCAGAAAATATTATAACAACAAAAAGGTGTTACGTACCAAAAGTTATGTCTGACTTAAAATCTAACGACCGCGCAGGTGAAACGATGTCCCTGGGCGTCCAAGTTATACTACCCTAGGCTATTTGTATCATCCAATGATGTTATAATTTTCTAGAGCCTTCATCCCATACAAGTTTCCGGAAACATATCGTTATAAGAAAACGGAGTTACGTAGCAAAAGCTGTGCCGATTTAAGAATTACCAAACGTGCGAGCATAACAACCACCTTAGGTCTCCAAGTTGTCTTCCGCTATGCTATCTACAACACCTAATGTAGTGATAATTTCCAGGGCCTTCGTCATATTATAAGATTTCCAGAAACATACTATAACTTTAAAATGGAGTTACGTAGAAGAAGTTACGGCTGATTTAAGATTTTTTTACGATCGCACGGGCATAACGACTACCTCAGGTCTCCAATAGTCTTCCGCTATGTTGTTTACATCACCCAATGATGTAATAAATTTTCAGTGGCCTTTGGCTTGTTGTACGCTTCCCTAAAACATATTATAATAAGAAAACGGAGTTACGTAGCAAAGGTTTTGTCTGATTTAAAATTGATTGACTGTGCGGGCATAACGATGCCCCTGGTCTCCACTTAGTCTTATACTAGGCTTTCTGTGTCATCAAATGATTTAATAATTTTCCGAGGCCTTCGTCTCATTTCAGGCTTTCCAAAAACATATTATAAGGCCTCCATCTTATTACAAACTTTGCAGAAACATAATATAATACGAAAACGGAGTTACGTAGCAAAAGTTATGTCCAATTTAAAATTTAACCACCGCGTAGGCATAACAACGCCCTTGGGTCTCCAAGTAGTCTTATGCTATTCTATCTGTATTTTTCAATAATGTAATTATTCTTCAGGGCCTTCGTCTCTTCGCAAGCTTTCCGAAGACATATTATAATAAGAAAACGTAGTTACGTAACAAAAGTTAAGGCCAATTTAAGACTTACCGACCACACGGGCATAATAACGACCGTAGTCGTCCAAGTAGTTTTCTGCTATGCTATTTACATCACTCAATGACGTAACAATTTTCAGTGGCCTTCGACTTGTTGCACGCTTCCCTAAAATATATTATAATAAGAAAACAGAGTTACGTAGCAAAGGTTTTGTCTGATTTAAAATTTAACGACTGCGCGGGCATAACGATGCCCCTGGTCTCCACTTAGTCTTATGCTAGGCTTTCTGTGTCATCAAATGATTTAATAATTTTCC
>QLOD02137659.1:0-19898 GCA_003260245.2 Sideroxylon spinosum | reverse complement strand
ATTTAATTTTCAATATAACATTACGGTTTTATATAATGAGAACGACAAGTATACCAAAAAGAAACAAAAATAATAAAAAACACTTACAAATAAAGGCGCAATTTTTTTTATTAATTAATTGTTTCAAATTAATTAAGAATATAAATGTCTATGCATAATTGTATGTGTCACATGGACACATACACCCAATAAATACAGAAATGGACATCCTCTAAGGGGATCATTGCAAGAGCGCCTCTTTGGACAGTCTACAGGCTGAAAATCATGCCACATTCATCAAGAATCACAATTATCTTTGTTTTACCTCACATAATCCTTTACTCTTTTTTTTTTTTTTTTTTTTAATGAACACAAATCTCTACTTAAAAAAGATAAATTGCGCCCGTAATTCTTAGATAATCAAATCCTTGAATTTATTTGATTAAATTCTTGAATCGGAAACGAATTAATTTAATTTTTATGAGTTACTTAAAAGATATTTAATATTATAATGATTAAAGTATATTTAATCACTATTGATAATCTTAAGATGATTTTGGATAAATATAATGATTATATATAAAATTATTTTAAAAAATTTCTATATTGAAATAATTTATATGTGTATCACATTTAAAATAAAAAAATACATATACTCTATTTTTGGTATTAGTTTATACACAACATATTTATTAATATAAATATATATTTAAATATTTTTTAACAAATAGTACGACAACGCTCACCAACTTATTTTCCAAAAATTTAATACTTTCCTACCATCACTCGCTCTACTTCTAGTAATTATGTGACTTTTTTTTTATTCTGCTGATGAAGAAGAAAGATTTTGTGGGAATACAGAGGAATCAAAACAATTTGACAGAGTACAGTTAATGAAACCGCGATTTCATCACGCGGTTCTTGCCCATAGTAAAACCGCATAACCACTCTGCGGTTCCTGCTGGCTTCCTGCATGGTAGCGAAAAGGCTGCATGGTGGTGACTGCATGACAGTGAAAACACAAAATGGAGTTGCGGTTTTACTAAAGAGAAACCGCATTATGGTCATGCGGTTGTTTGCCTTTTGTTCAGCAGATCGAGCTCAGTAGCTCAGTTTCGCGTCTCTCTCTCTCAGTTCCGTCTCTCTCAGTGCCGTTGGGGTCTTCCTGGCTTCCGCTTTCCTCTTAACCGGAGGTAGTACCGTGACTGGTAGTCGAACACTCCCACGGGCTGTCACTCCGGTTCACCTCCACTCACCGCCGGTAAGTACATTTTCTCTCCATTGTTATTAAAGTTAAGATAAAATGTTTTTGGTGAAATGGATACCGAAATTTTCACTAATTTTGTGCTTTGTTTAGTCTGGAATTGGTAATGGATAAGATGCAAACTCTGATGTTAATGGAACTCTTAGAGTTTATGGAACTGTTAATGGATATCCACTGATATCCGTGACTCCGTTTGTAGGCAAATGATCGGTTAGTAATTTGAGGAGAAAGAATAATTAAAGTATAAAAGTTTATTATTTATCACAAAAAATTATCACAATTTTTTTGACATTAATTTCAAATATTGTATATAAAAAAAATATGGAAAGAGTAAGAGGAAAAAATTAATCCTGGTTATTTAACAAATTTAAAATTATAATTTTTCTTATTATATAAATAACACAAAGTGTAAATATGTACTTATGTGAAATATAAGTTTTATGCACATTAATATAAATTTAAATATTTATTTTTAGTAAATTTGTAAAGAGAAATAAAGTTTAAATATACTTTTTAAATAAAAATTTTAATTTACTTTATGTAACAGGTTTAATAAATGTGTACAAAAAATTAATTTAAAAAATATTAAATATTTAAAAAATTTATAAAAACTGTGAGAGATTATATTTTTATGTGATGTAATTGAATTGATTTACAATATCAATGTTATATGGTTTATGAAATGAAATATTTAATATTTCATGGTTTTAGTTTTTCTAATGTTGACTTTATTATTTACGTAACAGAAGGTACCATGTCAGAATGAAACATGACTGTATTTTGCTTTTGGGGTGGAATGTAACTTCGACGGATGAAGGGCTATCCTATGATCGTGAGTATGAGGAAAGTACTCGGATTCCTACCACGATAAGTTACGAACAGTTAATAAATGAATTGTGCAAGATAATGGCTGTACAGGAGGTTCGGGTAAAGATTCATACTACATATCGATATCCAGTGATTGTTGGAAGTGTTGCTCGTTATAGGCCATTTCAGGTGAAAAATGATAGTGGGGTTAGAGCAATGATGAATACCATAGCTCAATTAAAATGGACGCACGTTGACCTATGCATAGAGTATGGAGCATTGTCGATTGACTCTTCTCGACCCGTAATTGTGCATGCAAACGTGGAGACAACACCTATCATTAATTCTGCGGGAGAAAATGCATCAAATACTGACCCCCAATCGGCTCACGTTCGCTTGCAAGCAGATTTCACTGAATGAGAGGCAGTCCGAGAACTAGCTGAGTACGAGGAGCAAACAGGTGTTGCCGCATCACATGTGCCCCTTACCATGAAAGTTATGATGGTATAGGAAGACTTATTATTTGGGTTAGATGATGAAACTAATGCCAATCTAGATGGTAACGATGTGGATGACGTAGATGGTAGCTTTAATGAGAACGAAGGGTTTGAAGAGGGTGAGCCTAGTTTCCATCAACAAGCATCGCAAACGTTCACAACATTGCCTGAGCTTAGCACCGCAGCATCAACTTCTAGGTTTCAATGTATAAATTGGGACCCTATGACCGAGGGGCCTCGCGTTGGAGTTATCTTCAAGGACAAGACTGAGTTAATCAAGGCGCTTAAGGAATATTCAGTTCCAACGAATACTTAGTTTCAGAGAGTTGAATCAGATACAAGGAGGTGGGCTATTAGGTGCAAGATGTCTGAGGAAACACCCTGTGTTTGGTGACTACGAGCTACTAAACTTAGAAGATATGGTCAGTTTGAGATCACCAAGTATGAGGGTCCCCATAGCTATATTTATGCTCGCATGAATCAAGATCACACCCAGTTAGATGCTAGTTATGTTGCAACGCATATAAAAGAATTGGTGAAGAAAGATCCATCCGTTTTAGCTGGTTTTTTGGCTTTGGTAGTGAAAAATCAATTTCAATACGTGATTTCGTATAACAAAGCCTGGGCTGCGAAAGAGAAGACCATTGCCAGTATTTTCGTTAACTGGGAAGAATCATATAGTAAGCTACCAGTGTTTCTACATGCCGTGAAAATATATAATCCTGGAAGTGTTGTTGATTACTCTTACCAGCCTGGACCTGCTGCGGGTACTGCCATTCTTAAGTACGTGTTTTAGGCATTCAAACCATCTATTGATGGCTTCTATTTTTGTAGATCGGTCATAACAGCAGATGGGACCCATTTGTATAGAAAGTATAAGGGAAAGTTGCTCATTGCTATTGGGACTGATGCTAACCTATAGATTTTTCCACTGGCTTTTGCAGTAGTTGATAATGAGACGGTAGACAGTTGGTCCTGGTTCTTTCGTAACTTACGGAGACATATAGTTCCAAACAGGCAAAACCTTTGTTTGATTGCCGATAGACATGCTGGCATTACCAAAGCTATCAACAACCCATCTTGTGGCTGGGCGCCCCCTTTTGCCACCCATAGATTTTGTTTGAGGTATGTCCAAGCTAATTTTAAGAAAAAGTATTCTGGCTCTCATATAAATAATCTGATGTCTTATGCCACAAAAATGCCTCAGATTCGAAAGTTTGGCGCAATAATGGAGATGATTAGAGATCTTAACGTTGAAATGTGGAACTATCTCAACGAGATCCCGGTGGAAAAGTGGACAATGTGTCATGATGGGGGGCATAGGTATGGAAATTTGACAACGAATATTTCAGAATGTTTTAACAATGTGCTGCGAGGTGCCAAATCATTACCTATTACAACATGTGCTCAGTTTATATTTTACAAAGTCATGACATACTTTAGTAATCGGAGTGAAGTTTCAGTGGCAGCTCAGGGGGCGGGGTTCGATATCCCCCAGCAGTACTGGATTTGATCGGTAAATATCAAGAACGTGCTCGAGGACACCGGATTGTTCGATTTAATCACATTGACGGTGTATACGAGGTACGGGCCACCGTGTAAATGGGGGTGGCTATGTACAGGTGATATGTCTAAAAGATCAAACATGTACTTGTGGTAAATAGACCAACACTCGGATTCCTTGTTCCCATGTCATTGCGGTTTGTGAGGAACGGCGTTTTGACTGGATGACCATGATTTATTCGGAGTATAGCACTGACACCTATGTTAGAATATATGCTCCCCGATTCTAACCCTTACATGATCCCAAATATTGGGAAGTGCTAAGCGTCCCAACTTTCATTCCTAATCCTAATTTGAAGTGAAAGAAAAGAAGGCCAATGTCAACTCGTATAACAAATGAGATGGATAGGAGCAAAAGTTTGACAAAGCTGTGGTGTGGTATTTACCGTGAGGAGGGTCATACTAGGACGAATTACCTTGGAAGACGCACGGGCTAGATTGCTTGGCTTTGTAATATGAAAGATGTTTGCTGATTTCTTCTTGTTATTGCGTTGTCATGTAATTCTAAAATGTTTGGTTGCTTTGTTAAGTTTCGTAAGACATGGACGAGCTCCGTTTTGTAATATGAAATACTTTTGATGAATTCTTATTTTATTTGCTTTGTCATGTACTTCGTAAGATGTTTAATTGCTTTGTTAAGTAATTCGTAGGACATGTACTTGACTGGTTTTCTAAATTGTATGTATTTTAATAAGTTCGTCATTAATCATTTAAGTAAGCTACATATGTCCGAACTATTACTAATTATTTTATTTTGTGTTTCAGTCATGGATCCCTCTGGTGATCAGGAGGCTCCTTTGTTATCGCCAGGACCGCGTGATGCCTTTGTGCTAGGGTCACAGGTCAGACATAGATCGACGGACATATGGGATGGTATGGTATGTTACGAGTGTATGAAGTTGATTACTATTTTCATTCATAATTGTTAAGTATTCATAACTAAACTTCATGTTAACATTATTCAGGAGTCTGCAGTCCTTGATCTTCATACGGGCCAGCGCCTTATGAGAGATCTTATCGATCCACCTAGAGATGCCTGCATTATAGATTACATTGTCAGAGCTCGGGTCTACGGGTTTTATCGTCTAGGGTGTATCATGTTGTACAGGCCACTTATCACAACCCTTGTGGAGAGGTGGCGAGTGAAGACCCACACTTTTCATATGCCGATCGGAGAGTGTACCATTACACTGGAGGACATCAGTGCCATTAGATGGCTGTTACAGGCATGGATGTGATTCTGCCAAGATAGGGCTAGATTGATCTTGTTCATGATCAGCTTGGTGTAGCACCTTCTGCCAGCGCTATCAGAGGCACCGGAATTAGAAACAGCTAGTTGCTGCAGCACTTTGGACACCTCCCAGCCGATGCAGATGATGCCTTAGTTCGCCACCATGTACGTGCCACTCTCTTTATGTTGATTGGAGGTTACTTGTTTCCGAAATAAATCGGCGAACCTGATCCCCCTGATGTTTTTACCATTGGTCAGTGATTTGGACCATGTGGGGTAGTACAGCTGGGGGGAGCAGCTTTGGCTTTTCTTTATTGGGAGATGTGCAGGGCATCGCAGACTTGGGCGAAGGAGATAGCAGGACCATTAGTCATCCTTCAGCTATGGGCATGGGAGAGGTTCTCATTACTTCGGCCGGTTGTCCGACGTCGAGAGCGACGACTCGATGCACCTCACCCTGAGGCCCCTGATGCCGCAGATGTGGCACATCCACCCGATGCACCACATTTGGGTCCTCCAAGAACCGGAGCTTTACCGATTGACCGACCAACAGACCCATATGATTGCAAGTATAACAATGTTACATGGATATCATATTTTTCTATGTTAGCAAAGATTACTAGTTATTTACATAATACACTAAGCTATCCGTAACTATACTATGAACAGATGGCGGGCGGGGCTTACGTTGACATCTGTACGTACTCTTGTTGAGTACAAGGACCAGCTAGACTTGATGGTAGACGTCCAGATGACATGACAGCCATATCCAGAGGACCTACCTATACCAGTGCACGACCGGGAGATATGGCGGACGAGATCCCTATTGATCTTCTACGATATAGTTGAGATGCACTTATCCCTATTGATCTTCTACGACATAGTTGAGATGCACTTACCCAATCGCGTACTGTGACAGTTTGGGATGGTGCAGCACAAGCCCAGCACATGTGACACACTGAGCGATTACATGCCATTGACCGACGAGGTCGGCCAGGTACTGACTGGAGTTTATTTCATGCGGATCACATTACTATGTGGGACGATTGGCGTGCTCGTGGGGTCACTGCTGAACCACTTATGGGATGACTGGATCGTAATGATCCGTATATGCAGTGGTATGAGTTGATTACGAGGCATCATATTGGGCCTCCTCGCGATATTCCTCCCATTGGATCTCAGCCGGTGGCTGCCACGAAAGAAATATTGGTATGAATATAGTCAAATTACAATGTTCTTTGCTAATTATTGGAAATGGGTTATATTGTAATATGATTTGATGACGGTTTCAGGTACAAACCGCTGTCATGGCCACACAAGTTGCAGTAGATCTCTTCAGCTGCACTAACATGGAAGAGGTACATCGTTTGGCGACGACTTTAAGGGCGACAGGCCGAAGGACTATTACAGCTCTAAATGAGGAGCATCGACTATGAGGGGATGGTAGGAGTTCTAGATTGGAGGGATGTGGACTGTCTACCTCAGCCGGCCCATCAAGCTCAGCCGGAGATAGACCTTGCACTTTTATTGGAGTGTACCCATCTACATCAGACCAGCCGATATCATCCAGTGCACCTACTGACCTTCCCAACATCGATGACTATACAGTTATCACCGAGCCTACTGACTGGTTGCCCTCACAGTTTGTCCAGTTTGATACGCCACCAGACAATATCCAATTAGGTGCTCCCACTTTACCACTCAGCAGTCCACGAGTATCCTATCCATTGCATTATACGAGGAAAAAGAAGACGAGACCTCGATATCAGACTGAAATGGATATTCCGACTTAGGTACAGTTGGAGGAGCCCTTCACACATGCACAAGGGATCGAGCAACCCTCTTAACCAACAGAGCCCCCGACTCAGCCACAAGTAGAGGATAGACGTAGGAACCCGGCACGTAGTAGGAAGGTTCCTAGTTGTGGCACCCACTAGCCTTTTATCATAGATGGATGCAGCTACTTTCTTATTTCTATGATATTATTGTGTAATTTCATTATGGAGGTTCTATTTAATGTAAACACTGATTTCTTCTTTGAAATACTTTTTTTTTAAACTTGTCTAAGGTTCTATTTCAATTTCGTATAGCTTGTAGTGCTTGTTTATTATTATTAGTAACCAAGTTATAAAATAGGTTTGGTTTTGGAGGTTATGCCTGGAGGAATTGGACGTGGTGGAGTGGCAGCTTAAAACCGCAACGTGGTTACGTGGTTCTTGGAAGAACTGCAATATGGTTATGCGGTTTTTAGGAGGAACCGCAAATTGATAATACGGTTTTCTGGATGCGGTTTTTTGGTCTCATGGCAAGAACCGCAATATGATATTACGGTTTCATTAACCGTACTCTGCCAAATTGTTTTGCTTCCTTTGTATTCCCATAAAATCTTTCTTCTTCATCAGCAGAACAAAAAAAAAGTCTAATTATGTGAACCGGATAAAATGGCACGCAGCATTTTGTTCATTGCAAATTTCAATGAGCACTAATGAAAATGGAAATATCATAGAGATAGTATTTTTTCAATAGAGTTATTGACATGTCGTGTCAACACAAAACCTTTTCAATAAATGTTCTACATAAGTTAGTTGGAAGAGTTGGGATCAAAAATCTAATCTATCAATCAAAATGGATTTTGTAATGTGGATAATGTTTTATGTATTGTGATTCCTTGAATCTAACAATCTTTTAACTCAATTGACAAATTAAATTATGGTTGAGTTCCAAGGTTTTTTAAAAAGCCAAAAAAAAAAAAAAAAAAAAACAACAACAAAGATATACATATATATATAAACATCAATGAAAATAAGAAACAATTAAAGAGTAAATTACATTTACACTCCCTAAACATTTTAAAAATTACACATATAGCCCTTCAACATTTAAAATTTAAAAACACACTCTTATTTTCAAATGTTAGTAACTTCTAACATTCTTCCGTTAGGTTTGACCTTATTGGAACTTGTTAGAAATGGGCGCCACTATCCCAGCCTGGATGTAGCCAAGTTCTATTGATCATGTCCTCTTCCCAATAATTGTACCTTGTCTTGGGGTGTCTTTGGCTTTACGAGAGAGAGCTTGCCGAAAAAAAGTCTTAATTTTCCCATCCTAGGTCATATTCTAGTGCGTCCACAGAAGAAGAAATCGCAATACATCTTACTCAGCAAGCGTAGCTTGGAGTGGGAGTGTAGCAGGAGTATGACCTGGGACATCCCATTTATTTCCAAATATTAGTAACTCCTAACTTCCTTCCATTAGTTTTGAACCTAACTCCGTTAAATATCTATTGTAATGATAAATCTACCTTTAACTTATATTTATATGCACTTCAACTTATATTTACATGCACGTTCTCTTTCAAAACACATCCATTCATGGCCAAGTCTAGAAGCTTTGCAACATCCAACAATGTGCTAGGGACTTTCTACAATCCTCTTATTTGATTCTTCAATGCAATGGCATGATCTTCGATGTGACACCACCATTGACAATTCCGACCTACCCAATCTCCCTACCATGTTCGAACTCACCTCCTTTTCGATCCAGCCCTTTGACAACCCCCAACATCAACACTCCGAGAGAAATCACAACAGCGAAAGTAAAAGCACCCACAATAGTGCCAATAACGGTGCCAATAACATAGTAAGGAATGAACGGCCTTCGCGGGCATGCATGACATGTGCAGCCGTGAGGCTTTGCGTTATGACTCCAGTAGAGGCTACTGAGCCAAAGAAGACAGAAGCTTCACTTGGGAAATAGTTCATCTTACCATTGGGAAACAGTTGCAACTAATTTGGATGAATTTCAAGATGTTTCAGAGAAACTTTTCTCAAGTAAAAATAGAATTGATGCTTCACTTGGGAAGAAGCTGAAGAATGACTTGCTTCTTGAGATTGAGAAGGTTCGTAAAAGGAAAAAGAGGCTCCTAAAAAAACAATATAGACAAGCTTTTCTTCTTGATAGTATGGTTCTGGATGCACTGAACTCAAATAAAAGAGTTTCGAAAATAACGTTATCAAATATCCTCTTGTTGCGTTTCTTAAGTAAATTAATTTTCTTAACCAAAGAAAAAATATATAAAATTTAAATTTTGAACAAATAAATTAGTAACATTTTTTGTCAAACTAATTTTATGATTAAACTATAAATATAAATTTTCAAATTCTAGAATTAATTATCTAAACTAATGTTTCTGCTAATTAGTATAAGTTTTTACTGAATCCATTTTCATTACTAAAAGATAAAGATGTCAAATTTAAATTTTAAAATTAATTATATAAACTCCATTAATTACTAAATCAAACTTATTATTTAAAGCAAATTTTAAATTTTAATTTTATATATCTATATTTAGCCATGAAAATTGATTTAATAAAAAAATTACTAATTAGCAAAAACATTAATTTGGATTAAAAATAAATGTTATATATTTATTTTTTAGTTATGAAAATTGATCTAATAATAATTTTTAATAATTGATTTACTAATTAAGAGAAACATAAATGGTTTGGATGGTTTGTTTTAAAATTTAAATTTGATATATTTATCTTTTAATAATGAAAATTGATTTAATAAAAAATTTAATAATTAATAGAAATATTAGTTTAGATAATTAACTATAGAATTTGAAATTTTATATTTTTATTTTAATCATAAAGATTAATTTAATAATAATATTTTCTAACTTATTAGTATAAAATTTAAATTTTGTATAGTTTATATCTGGTTAAGAAAATTTATTTACTTATTATTTTTACTAATTAACTTAGTGCTTAGTCAAAAAAATGATTTATTAATTAATTGTTACTCCCTATCAATGGCAAAATAATATAAATGTTAATTTAAAAACTAATGAAATAAATGTAAATTTTAAGTTTTCATTTCGATAAGTATAAAACTGTCAACATATTAGAAGTACATTAAATATGTTCTATATTATTATTTATATGCATTAAATATGCTCTGATATAACTATTTACTAATGGCAAAGATGTCAACATATAAAAACAGTATTAAATTTATTGTGGTATTAACATTGTTAACATTGACATTATCATCACCTTACGAAAATATATAAATAGTAAACTCACATCTACTATTTTTGTGCCACATCGCATGACTCGTTTGAAACTCTACAAAACTTGACAAATCTCTGTAAAATTTAATTTTTTTACTTATTGCATGAATTACGAGATTGTAATTTTTATAAATTTATATTAACTTTTTCAATTCTAAATGCCCCATAGTCTCCTACACTTGTGTTGTGGTCATGTTGAATAAGACTATGGCTGTGTAGGTGGAAACAATCAAAAGTGGGTGCATTTAGCGATAAATCAGGCTTAGCCCCTACCCTTGCCTTAGTAAGGTCCCTACTCTAAGCCTGCAATGACTCAATATTTCAAATGGTGTTATTTATATATTTGGTATGTATTGTATTTGTTGGAAACTTATTTTTGAATCAGTCACTGTTTTAGAAAAAACACAAAAATGAAAGCTACAATTTTAGGATAGAAATTTGAATATACTGATCAAAACTAGTGTTGGACACTAAAATTGAATTTACCCCTGGTGAATGCTTCTAGTTTTAATGGACACCAGTATGTTAGGATAGAATGATCACACACACACACCAAAGAAAGCAATAATTTGTGTGTTCTAGCAAACTAAACAATATTTATACTTTATGTGTTATACTCTTGTATGTATGCAATATTTCTTATGTGAAAAATTTGACGATCTTTTTAAGGAAGATGTAGGTTTAAATAGGCAGAAGAAATACATTTTCTAAAAAGATGCAGCCATTTTAACAGAATCGATCCCAACCCAAACATAAGCCCAATCCAAGCCCAACGGGTGGCTCACATAAGGGATATGGGATGACTCATCTATGTCTTCTTCTTTACCATATATGGGTGCTCCTTAAGCCTCTCTCCTTTCTCTAACCTTGGCACATATAAAACTATGAGGTTTTTCATAGTTTTTTAGTATGGGACAAACCCTCTTTGCTTATTGTCAAGGTCATTACTTTGAAGCCAATTTTCATTCAATCTATCATGATTTTAAACAATTGAATATAGGGCTATGAAGTCCACATGAAATATTTTTAATTTCACCTTTAACCCAAATTTAATAATATGCGAACCCTATGTAAATATCACCTTAAAGTTTGCAATCTGGTATTTTTTTTTTGAGCAATCTAGAGAAATGTAACCTTATCCATTCTTATAGAAGTTGCCCATTTCACACCCAATATAGGTGATCCCTTATTAAGAGTATCCTATCAAACTCCACTTAGACTTTCAAGATATAAAAATTATCAAAAACAAAGCTTAACCTAACACACAGTTCAAGTCATCACTATTCATTTCATCATAGGAAAGAGTAGGCAAATTAATTACTTAGTTATCTTAACGAGTGCCCCACAATTTGGTTGTCCCTTTGAAACTGGATCTTACAGTCTCCAATCAACAAGGTTGGGTTGACATTGTGGCGATTTTCAATTTATATACTTTAAACCCATTCCTAAGATATTTAAGTACTCTAGCTATTATTTTTCAGTGGTCTACACCTAGATTATTAGTATATCTACTTAGTTTGCTAATTGAGTAGACAATATCTAGATGAGTGTAGTTCATGAATTACATTAAACTGCCTATTATTTGAAAATATTTTAACTGTGATATGTAATTTTCAATATTTTTTGTGAGATGAAGACTCATATCAACAGGTGTTCACATAATATTGTTATCATTTCTAATAAATTTTTCAAATATCTACTTAATATAATGTGTTTTGGATAAAGCATATCTATCAGATGTTTTGATGATTTTCACACTAATTATAACATCCACAACAACTAAGTCTTTTATATCAAACTTACTAATCAATATTTTCTTAGTAACTTTCATGATATCATCCACATAGAGACATACAATGACATATCCATTCGAAATTTTTTTCACATAAACACATTTATCGTATTCGTTAATGTGAAAGCTATTTGACATCATAACATTGCTAAATTTATCATGCCATTACTTAGGTGCCTGTTTGAGTCTATAAAGTGACTTAACAAGTTTGAAAATGCCTTATTTGTTGTAAAGAAATTGGATTAAATTGGTATGGAACTCAACCTTCATCTATTTTTTTTCTCATTCGATTAACCAAAAACCAAAATATAATATGTATATATATAAATACGAACAAATCTTTGAGATGAAGCAACAAGAGGCAATGATGCCTTGGCCTAAGCCCGTAGCCCCTAAGGAATAGCCTACAATGGAAAAGAAAGGACAAGACCCTTAGCCAAACATGTAGAAATCAATCTATAGGTTACTGGACAAGACAGCCCATGCACTTAGGGCCACAGCTTGTGCACTTGGACCAATCCGTGCGCTGGGAATCTTTACCGATATACCTGGACCACCTTCATTAGCCCAAAATTCTGAAATGTTTGAATTAAAAATTAAAACCCAAATCTAAAATCGAGCAATTGAGCCCAACTAATGATTTACATTAAACGCATTAAAATGTTATTAAATCATAAGTACATACATTAGGAATGAGATAATGTAAAGCAAAATATGGGTCGTTACACTTTCGTTGATGCATATAAATTTGTTCTTCAAGCTCACTATGTAAGAAAGTCTTTTTGACATCAAGTTATTAAGCTCAAAATTAAAGATGACAACCATAGCAATCAACATGCAAATAGAGCTCTATAGTTGACAGCTGGCAAGAATACTTCATAGAAGTCCACACCTTCCTTTTGACTATAACCCTTTGCCACCAAGCGTGCCTTGTACTTTGCATCTTACATTCCTATAATTTTTTCGTTTCTTTTGAAAACCCATTTACATCCAACAATCCTTTTTCCCTTAAGTGATTTTTTAACTAGCTCTTATATCTAATTATTCTAAAGAGACTCACATTCTTCACTCATAACACCAATCCATTATGTTCACTTGTGATGGCTTACTTGTGACAAGTCCATGATATGTTGCATGTTCTTGAAACTTAATTGTTTCTACTAATATATAAGTTTCAAGGTCATAATTATTGTATCTTCAGTCTACTAGTAGAAATATTATACTATTGCCTACGTAGTGCATCATCCACTCTTATATGTTGCTTGTCTTCTTTAATGTGATCATCAGGCATTGTATCATCTCTGGAAGGTTGACTGTCTCTAGAAACTGCATCTAAAATTATCCCTAGGTGCAAAGGTGTGTAGTGTAGTTTTAACTCGATGAGAACGAGATCGAATCCTCAAGGAACGTAAGGTGTTAATTACTAAGTTTCCAAAGATGAAAGAAATTCAATACCTAGTTCAAAAGTAGAAATTTTGAGTGTTTGAAGGTTTTGGGTTGATTTCAAATTATAAAGAAAATGTAAACTACTTAATTAAACTTAATCTAAAAAAATATAAAAAAAATCATAATTTAAAGTAACAAATAACTGAAATTAAAAGATGTAATTCAATTAATGGAGAAAGGTCTTAATTTAACTTTCAATTCTGGGTGGATTGATTATTTCACAATGTGATGTGCTTTTAATACACACTCAAGTTTCACGTAAAGGAAAAATAGATCGGAAAGATATTTTCACGGAAGTTTATAAATTCTTCCTAACTCAGTTTTGTATTCACGTTTAGGATTATAAAGCTGGAAGGTATTCTTTGAATAGTATTAGGGTTTAGATATAAAGTATTTATCTCAAAAATATAGAAGAAGTTTTACGATTCAAATAACCTTGTTAGGGATTTAAGAGAATATGATCAAGGGTTTTTTTTGTTTTCAAATGGTTTTGAAATAAATGAAATTAAATCTAGAAAGTGTAGATCTCTATGTGTATGTTTTCACACAATACACGTAGATCTACGCACATCACAAAGTTTATAACCATCCACCATTCCTTGATTCGTTGAATCAATAACTAGGGTTTTACCCTAACATGGAATCGAAAACAACACAAGAAATATAAATAAAAACAAGATATGAAATTGCATTCATTGAATTGGAAAAAAAAATTCAAATACCGTACTCCAAAATAGTGTGCAAAGTAATCAAAGTTAACAATGCTTCAATAAAAACTCCAAGAAAATGAAAGACCATTCTTTAAAAAAAAAATAACGAATAAAGCAAAAGAAACGAATGAAAACTCTGTAAAAGACTATTAATGACGGCTAGAACGAATTCCCAAAACATCCTTTTAAGGGTTCTATCTATAAAACTCTTCACAAAACTCTAAAAATTACAAAAATACACTGAAGTACCCAATGATCCAGACCACAGTAGCTTGCTTTCTTCACTTTATGGTGCAGTGGTCCGAACCGACTAGGAGATGGTCTAGACCATAGCATGTAGATGCTCTCTGGACTATGTTGCAATGTTCCGGACCATTGTGTTTACTCTGATTTTCTGCTTTGATTGTCTCTCCTTGTTCTTGCTCTAATCCGAATCGAGACTCTTTGTGTGGACACCGAGGGCTCGTTGTTGTTGTTTTCCTCATCTTCATCACTGTTAATTACAATTATTTCCTCCTCTTTCTTGAATTAAAGAGAATAAAACAAATAAGTGATAAAAATTAACAAAACTTGTTAATTTATTAAATAATGCATGCTTCTAATGCTAAGTTCTGGAGTTTATAATTACACTTTTCAAGTGTAATCAAAGGTCCACTTTCAAACTCTATTTTTTTTTTCCAATATCAAGGTCTTTACCTTTATCAACACACTTCTTTATCAGATGCAACATGACTGATTTATCTAAGATAGCTTTACTATTAATAAACTTGGGTGACTTAGAATTAGGAGTCCATAATATGTATCCTTTCAACCTAGATCCATATCCCAAAACAATGAACTTCTTGGCATGTGGCCCAAGCTTTCCTTCATTAACTTGTTCATAGAATAAATAACTAAAAATTCTTAAATTAGAATAGCTAGCAAAATTACTTGACCACCCCTCTTTAGGAGTCTAACACTCGATAGAATTTCATGGAGATTGATTCACTTGGTAGCATTATGTGGAAATTGCTTTAGCCCAAAAATCTTTTCCCATACCAACATTAGAGAACGAACGAGAAGCTTTTTCAAAAAACTATCTTGTTCATGCATTCTACTACACTATTTTGCTGTGGTGTGTTTTATGATTTCATGGTGCCTCACGATCCTTTCATTATTGTAAAATTCATCAAAGTCTACTTAACAAAACTCAAGACCATTTTTAGTCCTGAGAAACTTAATTATTTTCTATGTTTGTTTTTCAGTGGCCTTTCACTGTTTAAACTTAGGAAATGCTTCATCTTTGCACTTTAAAAATTAAATCCAAACTTTTTTGAGTAATAATAAATAAAGGTCACAAAATATCTTGATCCACCTCTTGATGAAACCTGAGAAAGACCCCAAAGGTCAGAATAGATATCATCCAATATATCTTTAGTTCTGTGAATGGTTTTACTAAACTTGACTCTATATTACTTGCCAAAGATGCAATGCTCATAAAAGTTTACCTTTCCTATTCTCTGATCATAAAGCAAGCTTTGCTTACTCAACATTATCATGCCTATCACTCATATGCTCGAATTGCGTATGCCACAACTGGGTAGTGTCATGATTTGAATTTGCTAATGATGAGACCGTTTCATTTCCAAGAACTGCTTTACCTTGAAGTATATAGAAGTTTTTAGTCAACTTTCCTTTCATCACCACCAAAGCCGATTTTGCTACTCTGATGACTCCCTATTCAGCTGTATATTTACAGCCACTGGAGTTAAGAGTACTAAGGGAGATAAGTTTTTTTCTTCAAATCTGGCATGTGTCAGATATCTATAAAAGTTCTGATAATATCATCGAGCATCTTGATTCAAACTATTCTAATACCAACAATTTTACAAGTTCCATTATTCCCCATGAAAATAATGCCACTGTTCCTTAACTAGATTGTCGTGAACTAATCTCGATTAGAACATATGTGGTAGGAACAACCCAAATTAAGAATCCACTCGCCATTTGAGGATCCACGAGCAGTCACTATTAGTAGAACAATCCTATCTTTATCTAAATTTTTTTCAGCAACACTGGTAACTTTCTTGTCATTTTGTTTGAGCTTTAGGTAATCTTTCTTATAATGTCATGCCTTCTTATGATGATAGCACTTAACAATTTTTGATCTAGATTTTGATCTAGATTGACCTTTATTAATACTACTGGGATCACTTCTCTCTACTGTTCTCCTTCTGACTACCAGACCCTTGGCCTGGTTTTTACCTCCATCTTCAGACATCTTTGCTCTCAATTCTTCTAATAACGAGGATGTTTTGACATCGTCTGTAGATATATTATCTTTTCAACAAAGTATTGTCATAATAAAATAGTTATATGATGGAGGTAAAGAATATAATACGATAAGGGCTTGATCTTCATCATCAATTTTATTAATATTTTTTTAGATCATATAAATTTTATTAAACTCATCAATATGGATTTGAATATGTGTACATTCCTTCATGCATAAAGGAGTAAAGACATTGTTTCAAGTATAACCTATTTGTGAGAGATTTTGTCATATTCAAATTCTCCAATTTGAGCCATAGTTTTGACGTAATTAATTGTTCCATCACTTTTCAAAATATCTCATCGTTTAAACATAATTGAATTGCACTTAGTGCTTTAGGATCAAAATCTAACTTGTCTTCATATCTAATATCGTTGTAGGGAGTTTTCCAGTTTCCTTCAAAGCTTTGTCCAGATCCTATTGGGTTAATAAAGTACGTATTTTTATGCGCCACAAACTAAAATTATTATTCCCATCAAAATTTACAACTTCATATTTAGCAGGTATCATATTAGTATATCAACAGAAATAGCTTAGCTCAGCTCTGATATCAGTTTGTTGTGAAACATTCTCTAATTAAGAATTTTATATGATAATAATGTAAGAAAAAAATTATAGGCAACAAATAAATATCAATTGCAACGCATAAAGGCATAATAAATTACGTGGTTCAGTGACAACAAAAATTTTATTATTACAAAAGGAGAAATAAAAAATAAGGAAGATACAAAAATATTTCGATATCAAAGTTAAGATAAAAAAAAAAATACCTAAAACATATCTTACCTTACGAGACAAACACTTAATCTTTCTCTCACACTTCTTTACAGTTTAATCTATTTCGAAACATAAATACTTTTATTTTTTTCTCATATTTTTTCCTTATCCAAGCTTTTCTATTTATCTATATAATAAAATATGATGGTTTTTAAAAATATCTCTCTCACAAACTAAGATCTAACGGTTAAGAATTATTTTTTCTTTCATTCAACGGTGTTGAGATCATTTTTATATTTTTTATTTCCTACTAAATTCTTATTTTAGTAGATCCTATTACCATTTATTTCAGCAAATGATCTGGACATTTTAAATTTCATCATATTTTAAGAATGGAGGTCATATGTAAATTTAAAATGTCAACTTAAATTTTGCTCAATTATGATTTCGAATAAGTCGAAATCTTCAAATTAAAGTAACTTAATTTGTGTTTTTTTTAATAATATTTATCAAAAATTAAGTAAAAAGAGAGATCAAAACATGTATGAGCTAGATCCTAACGTTCTGGAAAAAAAAGCAAGAATTTAAAATCTATATATTATCATAATTTTTTCGATTTAAACTTTTTACTTAAAATTTTAATTATATAACTAAATTTATTTACAAAGCCGTAAGTAAAGGTTAATGCTAGTTACATGAGCAGAACAATCATGCTAGAAAAAGATATTGGGTAAGCACATCCTTAAGGAAGCGGGGGGCTAACATCGGAAAGGATGTTAGCCCCCCTAACATTGAATAACGACCACACGATTTTCTTTCTTTTTTTTTTCTTTTCTTACTTGATTCAAATAGGTGGGTGGGTCTCTTTTTTTTTTTTCCCCTTTTTCGGTTTAGTTGAAACCGGTGAATAAGATTGGGTTTGGAAAGAAAAAAAAATTATTTTTTTGGTAGTTGGCTATAAAAGAACAACTGAAAAATTAGTCTTTTTTTATTTAGAAAAAAAAAGCTATTTTTTTAGTAACTTTTTTTTAGTTTTTATTAATTTTATATTTTTAACGTTCAATATCTAAAACAAGTTTAAAATGCAAGATGATAAATTTGATCATTTTAAAAAAGTTAAAAAAATTAATAGTTGGTAACCGAGTTATAAATTTTATTTTCAAACACATTTCCCCAACGTCAATCAATCTAATAATTTTATTTTAACTTTTTTAAGATCATGTTTCAACTAATAAAAATATTTTCTAAAAATTTGAAATCTTTAAAAAAATAGTTTTTTGTTATAAAAAATTAAATTATTTAATTAATTTTTCAATATAATTTAAATTTTTATAATAAAAAATATTTTTTCAAACATTTCAAAGAAAATAACTTAATCTTAAATTTTATGATATGAAAATAACTTTCATCGTATAAGTTTTCTTAAAAAATTTAATTTGTATTTGATTATGTTTTAAATAAAAATTTAGTTCAACCAACTTATTAAAATATTTTTATTTTTACCATAAAAAGTAGTCTCTATAATTTTTTTTTTAAATTAAGTGTGAATTCAAGTATTTATATAGGTTAGGCGATTAATTTTTAGAATAATTATTTCTATACTAATTTTGTAAATTTTTTTATAATTATTCAAGTAACAATTGTCAAGAAATTTAGAAAAGTAATCTATTAATATAATTTTTTATAACAAAATTTTTTTTTATATAGATCGAAAGAAACATATATAGATACTTTAATTTTATAATGCTTGAATTTTTATTATAATATTTGAAATCATACTTTTAAATATTTAAAAATTTTTAATTTGAAAATATTTTTAAATCATACTGATAACTAAATTTTTATTATAGTATTTTTATTTATATTAAAATATTTAATATCCAATTTAATTAATATATTATTCAGTAACTAAAAAATATATTTATTAGTTAAAACATGATTTTACAAAAGATAAAATAAAATTATTAGATTCATTGATATCGAAAAAATGTGTTTGAAAATAAAGTTTGGAACATGGTTATCAACTATTAATTTTTTTAATTTTTTAAAAATGATCAAATTTATCATCTTTTATTTTAAATTTGTTTTAGATATTGAGCTGTATGTCAAATTAATAAAAAACTAAAAAGATTGTTACTAAAAAAAAATAACTTTTTTTTTTCTTTCTAAATAAAAAAGACTAATTTTTTAGTTGTTAATAATATTATTTTTTTCAAACCTAATTCTATTCACCGGTTTCAATTAAATTGAAAAAAAAAAAAAAAGAGAAATGCTACGCTTACACCACAAGCTTTACACCTCCATTTACACCCTTACAAAAACGATAGCGTTTAATGACGCGAGGGTGAAACAGTTGTTTTGATGACGTGTGGTTTAGGTGTGATTTTGGAATGCTTTTAAGCAACACGTATGTGAAAGAGTCAAAAGAAGCGCGTGGAGCTAAACCCATCGTTCATTATCCTAAAATTGAAAAAATGCAAAAATAGATTTTCTTGATATAATTTATA
>QLOD02137650.1:0-19901 GCA_003260245.2 Sideroxylon spinosum | reverse complement strand
GCATGAAATGAGAAGAAGGCCCAGGAAAATCATTACATCATTGGATGATACAGATAGTCTAGCGTAGGACTAAGTGGAGACTAGGGGCATCGTTATGCCTGCGCGGTCGTTAAATTTTAAATCGGACAAAACTTTTGCTGTTTAACTCCGTCTTCTTAATATATTATGTTTCTGCAAAGCTTGTAATAAAACGAATGCCCTGAAAAATTATTGCATCATTGGATTATGTAAATAGCATAGCTGAAGACTACATAGAGACCTAGGGTCATCGTTTTACCGACACAGTCGTTAAATATTAAATCGGCGATAACTTTTTCTACGTAACTCCATTTTCTTATTACAATAAGTTTCTAGAAAGCCTATAATGAGACATAGACCCAGAAAAATTATTACGTCATTGGATGATACAGATAGCGTAGCGTACGACCAAGTGGAAACCCAAGGGCGTCGTTATGACAACATGATCGTTAAATTTTAAATCAGACATAATTTTTGGTACCTAACTCCGTTTTCTTACTATAATATGTTTCTGGACAGGTTGTAATAAAACAAATGCCTTTGAAAGTTATTACATCAATGGAAGATGTAAATAGCATAGCGGAAGACTACTTGGAGACCTGGGATCGTCCTTATGCCCGCGCGGTCTTAAAAATCTTAAATCGACTATAACTTTTACTACATAGCTTTGTTTTCTTATTGTAATATCTTTCTGGTAAGCTTGTAATAAGACGAAGGCCTTGGAAAATAAGTAGATCATTGGGTGATGAAAACAGCATAGCGGAAGACTACTTGGAGGCCTGGGGTAGTCGTTATGCCCACGCGGTCGTTAAAATCTTAAATTGATCATAACTTTTGCTATGTAATTCCGTTTTCTTACTATAGTATGTTTCTGGAAAGGTTGTAATGAGACGAAGGCCCTCAAAAATTATTACATCATTGCATGATGTAGATAGCATAGCAGAAGACTACATGGAGACCTAAGGTTCTCGTTATGCCGTGGTCATTAAATCTTAAATCAGCCGCAACATTTGCTACAAACCTTCGTTTTTATTATAATATTATCAGGAAAGCTTGTAGTGCGATGAAGGCCTTGCATAATTATTATGTCATTGGGTGACGTAGATCGTATAGTGGAAGACTACTTGGAGACCTAGGGTCATCGTTATGCCTGCATGGTCATAAAATCGTAAATCGGCGATAACTTTTGATACGTAATTCCGTTTTCTTATTTTAATATGTTTATGGAAAGCTTGTAATGAGGCGAAGGTGCTGGAAAATTATTACATCATTGGGTGATGTACGTAGCACAGTGGAAGACTACCTGGAGACCTAGCGTCATCGTTATGCCCGCACTATCATTAAATCTTAAATCGGCCATAACTTTTGCTACGTAACTCCATTTTCTTAATATAATATGTTTCTGGAAGCCTCGCGATGAGACAATGGCTAACAAAAATTCTTACATCATTGAATGAAATTGATAGCATAGCGTAAGACTACTTGGAGACCTAGGGGCGTCGTTGTGTCTGCGCGATCGTTAAATTTTAAATCAGACATAACTTTTGCAACACAACTTCGTTTTCTTATTATAATATGTTTCTACAAAGCTTATAATTTGACAAAAGCCCTGAAAAATTGTTAGATCGTTGGGTGGGGTAAACAGTACAGCGGAAGACTACTTGGAGACATGGGGTCATCATTATGCCCGAGTAGTTGTTAAAGTCGACTAGAACTTTTACCACGTAACTCCATTTTGTAATTATAATATGTTTCTGGAAAACTGATAATGAGAGGATGGCCTTGGAAAATTATTACGTCATTGGGCGATGAAAATAGCATAGCAGTAGACTACCTAAAGACCTGCGATTGTCGTCATGCCCGCGGGGTCATTTAATTTAACATCGGCCATAACTTTTGCTACGTAACTCCGTTTTCTTACTATAATATGTTTCCGGAAAGCATGAAATGAGAAGAAGGCCCTGGAAAATTATTACATCATTGGATGATACAGATAGCATACTGTAAGACTAATTGGAGACCGAGGGGCGTCGTTATGCTCTAACGATCGTTTAATCTTAAATCGGTTATAACTTTTGCTACGTTACTCCATTTTCTAATTATAATATGTTTCTGAAAATCTTGTAATAAGATGAAGGGTTTGGAAAATTATTACATCATTGGGTGTTGTAAAGAGCATATCGGAAGACTACTTAGAGACCTGGGGTCGTCCTTATGCCCGCGCGGTCGTTAAAATCTTAAATCGGCTAGAACATTTGCTACGTAACTCCGTCTTATTAATATAACATGTTTCTGGAAAACTTGTAATGAGAGGATGGCCCTAAAAAATTATTATGTCATTGGGCGATGTAAATAGCATAGCGAAGACTACCTGGAGATCTGAGGTTGTCGTTATGCCCACGCGGTCGTTTAATTTAAAATCAGTTATAACTTTTACCATGTAGCTCCGTTTTCTTATACTAATATGTTTCTGGAAAGCATGAAATGAGAAGAAGGCCCTAGAAAATTATTACTTCATTGGATGATACGGATAGCATAGTGTAAGAATACTTAGAGACCTAGGGGCGTCATTATGCCCACACGGCCGTTTAATCTTAAATCAGACATAACTTTTGCTACGTAAGTCGATTTTCTTACTATAATATGTTTTTGGAAAGCTTGTAATAAGATGAAGGCCCAGGAAAATTATTACGCAATGAGGGGATGAAAAAAGTATAGTGGAAGACTACTTGGAGACCTAGGGTCGTCGTTATGCCCGCGCGGTAGTTAAAATCTTAATCGGCCATAAATTTTTCGACATAACTTTGTTTTCTTATTATAATGTGTTTCTAGAAAGCTTGTAGTGAGACAAATACCCTGGGAAATTGTTACATCATTGGGTGATGTAAATAGCATAGCAAAAAACTACCTGGAGACCCAGGGTCGTCGTTATGCCCACATGGTCGGTAATTATTAAATCGGCCATAAAGTTTGCTACGTAGCTCCGTTTTCTTATTATGATATGTTTCCAGAAAGCTCACAATAAGAAGAATGTCCTGAAAAATTATTACTTAATTTTATGACGTAAAGAGCGTAGCGAAAGACCACATGGAGACCTAGGGCCGTCGTTTTGCCTGCGCAGTCGTTAATCTTAAATCGGCCATAACTTTTGCTACGTAACTTCATTTTCTTAGTATAATATGTTTTTGGAAATCTTGCAATATGACAAAGGCCCTAGAAAATTATTACATCATTGGGTGATGTAAATAGTATAGCGGAAGACTACTTGGAGACCTGGGCTCGTCGTTATGCCCGCACAGTTATTAAATCTTAAATCGGCCATAACTTCAGCTACATAACTCCGTTTCCTTGTTATAATATGTTCCTGGAAAGCTTGTAAGGAGACAAAGGCCTTGGAAAATTATTACCTCATCCGATGATGTAGATAGCATAGCGGAAGACTACATAGAGACTTAGGGTCATCGTTAAATCTTAAATCGTCCATAAGTTTTGCTACGTAACTCTGTTTTCTAGTTATGATATTTTTCGAAAAGGTTACAATGAGATGAAGGCGCTGTAAAATTATCACATCATTGGATAAACCAGATAGCATAGCGTAAGACTACTTCAACACCTAGGGGCGTCGTTGTGCCCGCGCGGCCGATAAATTTTAAATTTGACGTAACTTTTGTTACGTAACTCCATTTTATCATTATAATATGTTTCTTGAAAAATTGTAATAAAACGAATGCTCTAAAAAATTATTACACTATTGGCTGATGTAAATAGCAGAGCGGAAGGCTACATGGAGACTTGGGGTTATTGTTATGCCCGTGCGGTCATTAAATCTTAAATCGGCTATAACTTTTGGTACGTAACTCCGTTTTCTTATTATAATATTTTTCTGAAGAGCCTATAATGATACGAAGGCCCTAGAAAATTATTACATTATTAGATGATACAGATAGCCTAGCATAAGACTAAGTGGAAACCAGGGGCAACATTATGCCCGCGCAGTTGTTAAATTTTAAATCGGACATAACTTTTGCTACGTAACTCCTCTTCTTAATATATTATGTTTCTACAATGCTTGTAATAAGATGAATGCCCTGAAAAATTATTACATCATTGGGTGATGTAAATAGCATAGCGGAAGAATACATGGAGACCTAGGGTCATCGTTTTACCCGCGCAGTCGTTAAATATTAAATCAGACATAACTTTTGCTATGTAACTCCATTTTCTTGTTATAATAAGTTTCTAGAAAGCCTGTGATGAGACGAATGCCCTAGAAAATCATTACATTGTTGGATGATACAGATAGCGTAGCGTATGACTAAGTGAAAATCCAAGGGTGTCGTTATGACAACGCGGTCGTTAAATTTTAAATCGAACATAACTTTTGCTACCTAACTCCATTTTCTTACTATAATATGTTTCTGGAAAGGTTGTAATAAAAACAATGCCTTAGAAAATTATTACATCATTGGACGATGTAAACAGCATAGCGGAAGACTACTTGGAGACCTGGGGTCGTCGTAATGTACGCGCGGTCGTTAAAATCTTAAATCGGCCATAAGTTTTACTACGTAACTCCGTTTTCTTATTATAATATGTTTCTGGTAAGTATGCAATAAGACGAAGGCCTTGGAAAATTATTAGATGATTGGGTGATGAAAACAGCATAACGGAAGACTACTTAGAGGCCTGGGGTAGTCGTTATGCCCGCACGGACGTTAAATCTTAAATCGGTCATAACTTTTACTATGTAACTCCGTTTTCTTATCATAGTATGTTTCTGGAAAGGTGGTAATGAGATGAACGCCCTCAAAAATTATTATTCCATTTGGGGATGTAAACAACATAGTAGAAGACTACATAGAGACCTAAGGTTCTCGTTATGCCCGCGTGGTCATTAAATCTTAAATCGGCCAAAACATTTGCTACGTACCGCTGTTTTTTATTATAATATGTTTCATGAAAGCTTGTAGTGAGACAAAGGCCTTGGATAATTATTACATCATTGGGTGAATTACGTAGCACAGCGAAAGAATACTTAGAGACCTAGGGTCGTCGTTATGCCCGCGCTGTCATTAAATCTTGAATCGGCCATAACTTTAGCTACGTAACGGAGTTTCCTTATCATAATATGTTTTTAGAAACCTAGCAATGAGACGAAGGCCATCAAAAATTCTTACATCACTGAATTACATAGATAGCGTAGCGTAAGACTACTTAGAGACCCAGCGGCGTCGTTATGCCCGCGCGGTCGTTAATTCTTAAATCGGTCATAACTTTTGCTACGTAACTTTGTTTTCTCATTATAATTTGTTTCTAGAAATTCTATAATGAGACGAAAGCCCAAGAAAATATTACATCATTGGATGATACAGATAGCCCTTCGTAAGACTAAGTGGACACTCAGGGGCGTCATTATGCCCGGGCGGTTGTTAAATTTTAAATCGGACATAACTTTTGCTACGTAACTCCGTTTTCTTCTTAAAATATGTTTCTGCAAAGTTTGTAATAAGACGAAGGCCCTGGAAAATTAATTACATCATTGGGTGATGTAAGTAGCATAGCGAAAGACTACACGGAGACCTAGGGTCATCGTTATGCCCGCACAGTTGTTAAATCTGAAATCGGCCATAACCTTTGTTACATAACTCCGTTTTCCTATTATAATATATTTCTAGAAAGCCTGTAATGAGATGAAGGCTCTGACAAATGCTACATCGTTAGATGGTATAGATAGCTTAGTGTAACACTAAGAGGAGACCTAGGGGCGTCGTTATGCCCACGCGGTTGTTAAATTTTAAATCGGACATAAAATTTTTACATAACTTCGTTTTCTTATTATATTATGTTTCAAGAAAGTTTGTAAAAAGATGAAGGCTCTGGAAAACTATTATTTTATTGGGGGATATAAACAAGATAGCGTAAGACTACGGGGAGACCTGGGGTCGTCGTTATGCTCGCGCGGTTCTCAAAATCTTAAATCGGCCATAACGTTTGCTACGTAACTCTGTTTTCCTAGTATAATATGTTAGTCGAAAGCTTGTAATGAGACAAAGGCCCTGGGAAATTCTTACATCATTGGGTGATGTAGATAGCATAGCGGAAGACTACTTAGGACCTAGGGTTGTCGTTTTGCCCGTGCGGTCGGTAATTATTAAATCGGCTATAACTATTGCTACGTAACTCCGTTTCCTTATAATGATATGTTTCCAGAAAGCTTGGGATGACACGAAGGCCCTGGAAAAAAAAAATTAATACATCATCTGGTGATGTAAATAGCATAGCGTAAGACTACATGGAGACATAGGGTCATCGTTTTACATGCGCGGTTGGTAATTTTTAAATCGGCAATAACTTTTGCTACGTAAATTCGTTTTCATATAATGATATGTTTTTGGAAAGCTTGTGATGAGAGGTAGGACCTGGAAAATTAGTACATCATTGGGTGGTGTAAATAGCATAGCGAGAGACTACTTAGAGACTAGGGCCGTTGTTATGCCCGCACGGTTGTTAAATCTTAAATCGCCCATAACATCAGCTACGTAACTCCGTTTTCTTGTAATAATATGTTTCTGAAAAGTTTGTAATGAGACGAAGCCCCTAGAAAATTATTACATCATCTGGTGATGTAGATAGCGTAGCAGAAGACTACTTGGAGACCTAGGGTCATCGTTATGGGCCGCAGTCGGTAAATCTTTAATCGGCCCAATCTTTTGCTACGTAACTTTGTTTTCTAATTATAATATTTTTCAGACAGCCTGTGATAAGACAAAGGCCTTGGAAAATTATAAAAATCATCGGATGATACAAATAGCATAGCGTAAGACTACGTGGAGACCCAGGTGCATCGTTATGCCCGTGCGACCGTTAAATTTTAAACTGGACATTACTTTTCTATGTAACTCCATTTTGTTATTATAATATGTTTCTGGAAAGCTTGTAACAAGATGAAGGCGCTAGAAAATTATTACATTACTGGATGATATCGATAGCATTACGGAAACTACTTGGAGAACTAGGGCCATCGTTGTGCCCGCGCGGGCGGTAACTCTTAAATCGGCCATAACTTTTTCGACGCCACTCCGTTTTCTTATTGTATTTTGTTTCTGAAAGGCTTGTAATAAGACAAAAGCTCTGGGAAATTATTACGTCATTGGGTGATGTAAATAGCATAGCGGAAGACTTTTTGGAGACCTGTGGTAGTCGTTATACCCGCGCGGTTGTTAAATCTTAAATCGGCCATAACTTTTGCTACGTAACTCCGTTTTCTTATCATAATATTTTCCGGAAAGCTTGCAAAGAGACGAAGGCCTTGGAAAATTATTATATAATTGAATGATACAGGTTGCATAGCGTAAGACTACTTGGAGACGATGGGGCGACGTTTGCTACATAACTCCGTTTTCTTATTATATTATGTTTCTGCTTGTAACCAAACGAAGGCCCTGGAAAATTATTACATCATTGGGTGATGTAAATAGCATAGCGTAAGACTACACGAAGACCTAGGGTCGTCCTTTTGCCTGCGCGGTCGGTAATTCTTAAATCGCCTATAAAGTTTCTACGTAACTCCGTTTTCTTATAATGATATGTTTCCGGAAAGCTTGCGATGAGACGTAGGCCATGGAAAATTAGTACATCATTGGGTGATTTAAATAGCATAGTAGAAGACTACTTGGAGACCTTGGGCCGTTGTTATGCCCGCATGGTTGTTAAATCTTAAATCGCCCATAACATCAGCTTTGTAACTCCGTTTTCTTCTAACAATATGTTTCTGGAAATTTGTAATGAGACAAAGCCCCAGGAAAATTATTACATCATCTGTTGATGTAGATAGTATAACCTAAATCCTAAATCGGCCCTTACTTTTACTTCGCAACTGCATTTTCTTATTATAATATGTTTCCAGACAGCTTGCAATGAGACGAAGGCCCTAGGAAATTGTTAAATCATTGGATGATACAGAGAGCATAGCCTAAGACCACGTGGTGACCCAGGGGCATCGTTATGCCCGCGTAGTCATTAAATTTTAAATCGGACATAACTTTTTGCTACGTAACCCCGTTTTGCTACGAAGGCCCTGGAAAATTATTACATCATTGGGTGATGTAGATAGCATAGCGGAAACTACTTGGAGAACTAGGGTCATTGTTATGCCCGCACAGTCGGTAAATCTTAAATCGGCCATAACTTTTTCTACGAAGCTCCGTTTTCTTATTACAATTTGTTTCTGGAAGGCTTGTAATAAGATGAAGGCTCTGGAAAATTATCACATCATTAGGTGATGTAAATAGCATCGCGGAAGACAACTTGGAGACCAATAGTCGTCGTTAAATCTTAAATCATCCATAACTCTTACTACAAAACTCCGTTTTCTCACTATAACATGTTTTTGAAAAGCTTGCAAAGAGACGAAGGCCTTAAAAAATTGTTACACCATTGAATGATACAGATAGCATAGCGTAAGACTACTTGGAGACCAGGGGCATCGTTATGCCCGCGCAGTGGTTAAACCTTGAATCAGCCATAACTTTTGCTACGTAACTCTGTTTTCTCATTATGATATGTTTCTGGAACACTCGCAAAGAGATGAAGGACCTCGAAAATTGTTACATTATTGAATGATATAGATAGCATAGCGTAAGACTACTTGGAGACCCAAGGGCATCGTTATGCCTGCGCCCTCATTAAATTTTAAATCGGACATAAATTTTGCTACGTAACTCCGTTTCTTTGTTTTATTTTATTGCTGCAAAGCTTGTAGTAAGACAAAGGCTCTGGAAAATTATTACATCATTGCGTGATGTAAACAGCATAGCGGAAGACAATTTGGAGACCTAAGGTCGTTGTTACGCCCTCGCGGTCGTTAAAATCTTAAATCGGCCATAACTTTTGCTACGTAACTCCGTTTTTATGATTATATTGTGTTTCTGGAGAGGTTATAATAAGATAAAAGCCTTGAAATACATCATGGATGATGTAAACAGCGTAGCGGAAGAATACTTGGTGACATGTGGTTGTTGTTATGCCCGTGCGGCCGTTAAAATCTTAAATCGGGCATAACTTTTGTTACGTAACTCTGTTTTCTTATTATAAAAATTTTCTGGAAACCTTGTAATGAGACGAAGGCCGTGGTAAATTATTACATCATTGCATGATGTAGTTAGCATAGCGGAAGACTACATGGGGACTTAAGGTTGTCGTTTCACCTGTGCTGTCGGTAATTATTAAATCGTCCATAACTTTTACTACGAAACTCCGTCTTCTTATAATGATATGTTTCAAGAAAGCTTACTATTAGAAGAAGGCCTTGGGAAAGTAGTACATCATTGGGAGATGTAAATAGCATGGCGTAAGACTACAAGGAGACCTAGGGTTATCGTTTTCCCCACGCGGTCGGTAATTCTTAAATCTCCCATAAATTTTTCTACATAACTCCGTTTTCTTATAATGATATGTTTCCGGAAAGCTTGCGATGAGACGTAGGCCCTAGAAAATTAGTTCATCATTGGGTGATTTAAATAGCATAGCAGAAGACTACTTGGAGTCCTTAGGCCGTTGTTATGCCCGCATGGTTGTTAAATCTTAAATCGACCATAACATCAGCTATGTAACTCCGTTTTCTTCTAACAATATGTTTCTGGAAAGTTTGTAATGAGACGAAGCTCCCGGAAAATTATTACATCATCTGGTGATGTAGATAGTATAGCAGAAGACTACTTGAAGACCTAGGGCCATCGTTATGGGCTCACAGTCAGTAAATCTTAAATCGGCCCTTACTTTTGCTTCGTAACTCCGTTTTCTTATTATAATATGTTTCCGGACCGCTTGTGAAATTATCAGATCATTGGATGATGCAGATAGCATAGCCTAAGACCACATGGCGACCCAGGGGCATCGTTACGCTAGCGCGGCCATTAAATTTTAAATTGGGCATAAATTTTTGCTACTTAACTCTGTTTTGTTATTAGAATATGTTTTTGGAAATCTTGTAACAAGATGAAGGCCCTGGAAAATTATTAGAACATTAGGTGATGTAGATAGCATAGCGGAAACTACTTGGAGAACTAGGGTCGTTATTATACCCGCACAGTCAGTAAATCTTAAATCGGCCATAACTTTTTCTACGAAGCTCCGTTTTCTAATTACAATTTGTTTCTGGAAGACTTGTAATAAGCGGAAAGCTCTGGAAAATTATTACATCATTGGGTGATGTAAATAGCATCGCGGAAGACTACTTGGAGACCCAAGGGCGTCGTTATGCCTGCACCGTCATTAATTTTTAAATCGGACATAACTTTTGCTACGTAACTCCGTTTCTTTGTTATATTTTATTTGTGCAAAGCTTGCAATAAGACAAAGGCTCTGGAAAATTATTACATCATTGGGTGATGCAAACAGCATAGCGGAGGACTACTTGGAGACCTAGGGTCGTCGTTGCGCCCTCGCGGTCGTTAAAATCTTAAATCGGCCATAACTTTTGTTACGTAACTCCATTTTTGTGATTATAATGTGTTTCTGGAAAGGTTGTAATAAGATAAAAGCCTTGAAATACATCATTGGATGATGTAAACAGCATAGCGGAAGAATACTTGTGACATGTGGTTGTTATTATGCCCGTGCGGCCGTTAAAATCTTAAATCGTCCATAACTTTCGTTACGTAACTCTGTTTTCTTATTATAAAAATTTTTTGGAAACCTTGTAATGAGACGAAGGCCGTGGAAAATTATTACATCATTGCATGATGTAGTTAGCGTAGCGGAAGATTAAATGGGGTCTTAAGGTTGTCGTTTCGCCCGCGCTGTCGGTAATTATTAAATCGGCCATAACTTTTGCTACTAAACTCCGTCTTCTTATAATGATGTGTTTCCGGAAAGCTTACGATTAGAAGAACGCCTTAGGAAATTAGTACATCATTGAGAGATGTAAATAGCATTGCGTAAGACTACACGGAGACCTAGGGTTATCGTTTTTCCCACGCGGTGGTTAAACCTTGAATCAGCCAAAACTTTTGCTACGTAACTCCGTTTTCTCATTATAACAAAGAGATGAAGGCCCTCGAAAATTGTTACATCATTCAATGATATAGATAGCATAGCGTAAGACTACTTGGAGACCCAAGGGCGTCGTTATGCCTGCGCGGTCATTAAATTTTAAATCGGACATAACTTTTGCTACGTAACTCCATTTCTTTGTTATATTTTATTTCTGCAAAGCTTGTAATAAGACAGGCTCTGGAAAATTATTACATCATTGGGTGATGTAAGCAGCATAGCAGAAGACAATTTGGAGACCTAGGGTCGTTGTTACGCCCTTGCGGTCATTAAAATCTTAAATCGGCCATAACTTTTGCTACGTAACTCCATTTTTGTGATTATATTATGTTTCTAGAAAGGTTGTAATAAGATAAAAGCCTTGAAATACATCATTGGATGATGTAAATAGCATAGCGGAAGAATACTTGGTGACATGTGATTGTTGTTATGCCCGTGCGGCCGTTAAAATCTTAAATCGGCCATAACTTTTGTTACGTAACTCTGTTTTCTTATTATAAAAATTTTCTGGAAACCTTGTAATGAGACGAAGGCCATGGAAAATTATTACATCATTGCATGATGTAGTTAGTGTAGCGGAAGACTACGTGGGGACTTAAGGTTGTCGTTTCGCCCGCGTTGTCGGTAATTATTAAATCGGCCATAACTTTCAGTATGAAACTCCGTCTTCTTATAATGATATGTTTTCGGGAAGATTATGGTTAGAAGAAGGCCTTGGGAAATTAGTACATCATTAGGAGATGTAAATAGCATTGCGTAAGACTACACGGAGACCTACGGTTGTCGTTTTTCCCATGCGGTCAGTAATTCTTAAATCTCCCATAAATTTTTCTTCGTAACTCCGTTTTCTTATAATGATATGTTTCCAGAAAGCTTGCGATGAGATGTAGGCCCTAGAAAATTAGTTCATCATTGGGTGATTTAAATAGCATAGCAGAAGACTACTTGGAGTCCTTGGGCCGTTGTTATGCCCGCATGGTTGTTAAATCTTAAATCGCCCATAACATCAGCTATGTAACTCTGTTTTCTTCTAACAATATGTTTCTGGAAAGTTTGTAATGAGATGAAGCCCCCAGAAAATTATTACATCATCTGGTGATGTAGATAGTATAGCAGAAGACTACTTGGAGACCTAGGGCCATCGTTATGGGCTCGCAGTCAACAAATCTTAAATCGGCTCTTACTTTTGCTTCGTAACTCTATTTTCTTATTATAATATTTTTCCGGACAGCTTGCGAAATTATCAGATCATTGGATGATGCAGATAGGATAGCCTAAGACCACGTGGCGACCCAGGGGCATCGTTACGCTCGCGCGGCCGTTAAATTTTAAATCGGACATAACTTCTTGCTACTTAACTCTGTTTTGTTATTAGAATATGTTTTTGGAAATCTTGTAACAAGATGAAGGCCCTGGAAAATTATTACAACATTGGGTGATGTAGATAGCATAGCGGAAACTACTTGGAGGACTAGGGTGTCGTTATACCCGCACAGTCGGTAAATCTTAAATCGGTCATAACTTTTTCTCGAAGCTCTGTTTTCTTATTACAATTGTTGCTGGAAGGCTTGTAATAAGACAAAATCTTTGGAAAATTATTACATCATTGGGTGATGTAAATAGTATCGCGGAAGACTGCTTGGAGACCAATGGTCGTCGTTACACCTGCGCGGTCGTTAAATCTTAAATCGTCCATAACTTTTATTACGAAACTCCGTTTTCTCACTATAATATGTTTTTGAAAAGCTTGGAAAGAGACGAAGGCCCGAAAAAATTGTTGCATCGTTGAATGATACAGATAGCAAAGCCTAAGAATGCTCGGAGACCGGCGGCATCGTTATGCCCGCGCGGTGGTTAAACCTTAAATCAGCCATAACATTTGCTATGTAACTCCGTTTTCTCATTATAATATGTTTCCGGAAAGCTTGCAAAGAGATGAAGGCCCTCGAAAATTATTACATCATTGAATGATATAGATAGCATAGCGTAAGACTACTTGGAGACCCAAGGGCGTCGTTATGCTTGCACCGTCATTAACTTTTAAATCGGACATAACTTTTGCTACGTAACTCCGTTTCTTTGTTATATTTTATTTCTGCAAAGCTTGTAATAAGACAAAGGCTCTAGAAAATTATTACATCATTGGGTGATGCAAACAGTATAGCGGAAGACTGCTTGCAGACCTAGGGTCGTCATTGCGCCCTCGCGGTTGTTAAAATCTTAAATCGGCCATAACTTTTGCTACATAACTCCATTGTTGTGATTATAATGTGTTTCTAGAAAGGTTGTAATAGGAAAAAAGCCTTGAAAAAAATCATTGGATAATGTAAACAGCGTAGCGGAAGAACACTTGGTGACATGTGGTTGTTGTTATGCCTGTGCGACCGTTAAAATTTTAAATCGGTCATAACTTTTGCTACGTAACTCCGTTTTCTTATCATAAAATTTTTCTAGAAAGCTTATAATGAGACGAAGGCACTGGAAAATTGTTACATCGTTGCATGATGTATTTAGCGTAGCGGAAGACTACATGGGGTCTTAAGGTTGTCGTTTCACCCGCACTGTCGGTAATTATTAAATCAACCATAACTTTTACTACGTAACTCTGTCTTCTTATAATGATATATTTCCGAAAAGCTTACGATTAGAAGAAAGCCCTGGAAAATTAGTACATCATTGGGTGACGTAAATAGTATAGCGTAAGACTACATGGGCGCCTAGGGTCATCGTTTTGCCCGTGCGGTCGGTAATTCATAAATCTCCCATAAATATTTCTACGTAACACCATTTTCGTATAATGACATGTTTCTGGAAAGCTTGCAATGAGACGTAGGCCCTAGAAAATTAGTACATCATTGGGTGATTTAAATAGCATAGCAAAAGACTACTTAGAGACCTTGGGCCGTTGTTATGGCCGTATGGTTGTTAAATCTTAAATCGCCCATAACATCAGCCATGTAACTCCGTTTTCCTCTAACAATATGTTTCTGGAAAGTTTGTAATGAGACGAAGCCCCTGGAAAATTATTACATCATTGGACGATGTAAATAGCATCGCAGACGACTACTTGGAGACCAATGGTCGTCATTAAACCTGTGCGATCGTTAAATCTTAAATCGTCCATAACTTTTACTACGAAACTCTGTTTTCTCACTATAATATGTTTTTGGAAAGCTTGCAAAGAGACGAAGGCCCTAAAAAATCGTTACATCATTGAATGATACAGAAAGCATAGCGTAAGACTGCTTGGAGGCCAGGGGCATCGTTATGCCCGTGCCGTGGTTAAACCTTAAATCAGCCATAACTTTTGTTACGTAACTCCATTTTCTCATTATAATTTGTTTCCGAAAGCATGCAAAGAGATGAAGGCCCTCAAAAATTGTAACATCATTGAATGATATGGATAGCATAGCGTAAGACTACTTGGAGACCCAGGGGTGTCGTTATGTCTGCGCGGTCATTAACTTTTAAATCGAACATAACTTTTGCTACGTAACTCCGTTTCTTTGTTATATTTTATTTTTGCAAAGCTTGTAATGAGACAAAGGCTCTAGAAAATTATTACATCATTGGTTGATATAAACAGCATGGCGGAAGATTACTTGGAGACCTAGGGTCGTCATTGCGCCCTCGCGGTTGTTAAAATCTTAAATCGGCCATAACTTTTGCTACATAACTCCATTGTTGTGATTATAATGTGTTTCTGGAAAGGTTGTAATAAGAAAATATCCTTGAAAAACATCATTGGATAATGTAAACAGCGTAGCGGAAGAATTCTTGGTGACATGTGGTTGTTATTATGCCCGTGCAGCCGTTAAAATCTTAAATCGGTCATAACTTTTGCTACGTAGCTCCATTTTCTTATTATAAAATTTTTCTAGAAAGCCTGTAATGAGACGAAGGCAGTGGAAAATTATTACATCATTGCATGATGTACTTAGTGTAGTGGAAGACTACATGGAGACTTAAGGTTGTCGTTTTGCCCCCGCTGTCCGTAATTATTAAATCAGCCATAACTTTTACTATATAACTCTGTCTTCTTATAATGATATGTTTCCGAAAAGCTTACGATTAGAAGAAGGCCCTGGAAAATTAGTACATCATTGGGTGACGTAAATAGCATAGCGTAAGACTACATGGGGACCTAGGTTCGTCGTTTTGCCCGCACGGTCGGTAATTCTTAAATCTCACATAAATATTTCTACGTAACTCCGTTTTCTTGTAATGATATGTTTCCGGAAAGCTTACGATGAGACATAGGCCCTAGAAAATTAGTTTATCATTGGGTGATTTAAATAGCATAGCAGAAGACTACTTAGTGTCCTTGGGCCGTTGTTATGCTCGCATGGTTGTTAAATCTTAAATCACCAATAACATCAGCTATGTAACTCCGTTTTCTTCTAACAACATGTTTCTGGAAAGTTTGTAATGAGACGAAGCCCCCCGAAAATTATTACATCATCTGGTGATGTAGATAGTATAGCAGAAGACTATTTGGAGACCTAGGGCCATCGTTATGGGCTCGCGGTCAGTAAATCTTAAATCGACCCTTACTTTTGCTTCGTAATTCCGTTTTCTTATTATAATATGTTTCCGGACAGCTTGCAAAATTATCAGATCATTGGATGGTGCAGATAGCATAGCCTAAGACCACGTGGCGACCCGGGGGCATCGTTACGCTCGCGCTGCCATTAAATTTTAAATCGGACATAAGTTTTTGCTACTTAACTCCGTTTTGTTATTAGAATATGTTTTTGGAAATCTTGTAACAAGACGATGGCCCTGGAAAATTATTACAACATTGGGTGATGTAGATAGCATAGCGGAAACTAGTTGGAGAACAAGGTCGTCGTTATACCCGCACATTCGGTAAATCTAAAATTGGCCATAACTTTTTCTACAAAGCTCCGTTTTCTAATTACAATTTGTTTCTGGAAGGCTTGTAATAAGACGAAAGCTTTGGAAAATTATTACATCATTGGGTGATGTAAATAGTATCGCGGAAGACTAATTTGAGACCAATGGTCGTCGTTACACCTGCTCGGTCGTTAAATCTTAAATCGTCCATAACTTTTACTACGAAACTCCGTTTTCTCGCTATAATGTGTTTTCGGAAAGCTTGCAAAGAGACGAAGGCCCTAAAAAATTGTTACATCATTGAATGATACATATAGCATAGCATAAGACTGCTTGGACACCGGCGACATCGTTATGCCCGCGCGGTGGTTAAACCTTAAATCAGCCATAACTTTTGCTACGTAACTCCGTTTTCTCATTATAATTTGTTTCCGGAAAGCTCACAAAGAGGTGAAGGCCCTCGAAAATTGTTACATCATTGAATGATATAGATAGCATAGCGTAAGACTACTTGGAGACCCAGGGGCGTCGTTATGCCTCCACGGTCATTAACTTTTAAATCGGACATTACTTTTGCTACGTAACTCCGTTTCTTTGTTATATTTTATTTCTGCAAAGCTTGTAATAAGACAAAGGCTCTAGAAAATTATTACATCATTGGGTGATGCAAACAGTATAGCGGAAGACTGCTTGCAGACCTAGGGTCGTCATTGCGCCCTCGCGGTTGTTAAAATCTTAAATCGGCCATAACTTTTGCTACATAACTCCATTGTTGTGATTATAATGTGTTTCTGGAAAGGTTGTAATAAGAAAAAAGCCTTGAAAAACATCATTGGATAATGTAAACAGCGTAGCGGAAGAACACTTGGTGACATATGGTTGTTGTTATGCCCGTGCGGCCGTTAAAATCTTAAATCGGTCATAACTTTGCTACGTAACTCTGTTTACTTATTATAAAATTTTTCTGGAATGCTTGTAATGAGATGATGGCAGTGGAAAATTATTACATCATTGCATGATGTACTTAGTGCAGCGGAAGACTACATGGAGACTTAAGGTTGTCGTTTTGCCCGCGCTGTCGGTAATTATTAAATCAGCCATAACTTTTACTACGTAACTATGTCTTCTTATAATGATATGTTTCCGAAAAGCTTACGATTAGAAGAAGGCCCTGGAAAATTAGTACATCATTGGGTGACGTAAATAGCATAGCGTAAGACTACATGGAGACCTAGGGTCGTCGTTTTGCCCGCGCGGTCGGTAATTCTTAAATCTCCCATAAATATTTCTACGTAACACCGTTTTCTTATAATGATATGTTTCCGGAAAGCTTGCGATGAGACGTAGGCACTGGAAAATTAGTACATCATTGGGTGATTTAAATAGCATAGCAAAAGACTACTTGGAGACCTTGGGCCGCTGTTATGCCCGCATGGTTGTTAAATCTTAAATCGCCCATAACATCAGCCATGTAACTCCGTTCTCTTCTAACAATATGTTTCTGGAAAGTTTGTAATGAGGCGAAGCCCTTGGAAAATTATTACATCATCTGGTGATGTAGATAGTATAGCAAAAGACTACTTGGAGACCAAGGGCCATTGTTATGGGCTTGCGGTCAGTAAATCTTAGATCGGCCCTTACTTTTGCTTCGTAACTCGATTTTCTTATTATAATATGTTTCCGGATAGCTCGCGATGTGATGAAAGCCCTAGGAAATTATCAGATCATTAGATGATACAGATGGCATAGCTTAAGACCAGTGGCGCCCCAGGGCATCGTTATGCCCGCGCGGTCATTAAATTTTAAATCGGACATAACTTTTTGCTACGTAACTCCGTTTTGTTATTAGAATATGTTTTTGGAAATCTTATAATAAGACGAAGGCCCTGGAAAATTATTACATCATTGGGTGATTTAGATAGCATAGCGGAAACTACTTGGAGAACTTGGGTGGTCTTTATGCCTGCACGGTCGGTAAATCTTAAATCGGCCATAACTTTTTCTACAAAGCTCCATTTTCATATTACAATTTATTTTTGGAAGGCTTGCAATAAGACAAAGGCTCTGGAAAATTATTACATCATTGGACGATGTATATAGCATCGCGGAAGACTACTTGGAGACCAATGGTCGTCGTTAAACCTGTGCGATCGCTAAATCTTAAATCGTCCATAACTTTTACTACGAAACTCTGTTTTCTCACTATAATATGTTTTCGGAAAGCTTGCAAAGGGACAAAGGCCTTAAAAAATTGTTACATCATGGAGTGATACAGATAGCATAGCGTAAGACTACTTGGAGGCCAGGGCCATCGTTATGCCCACGCCGTGGTTAAACCTTAAATCAGTCATAACTTTTGCTACATAACTTCATTTTCTTATTATAATTTGTTTTCAAAAGCTTGCAAAGAGATGAAGGCCCTTGAAAATTGTTACATCGTTGAATGATATAGATAGCATAGCGTAAGACTACTTGGAGACCCAGGGGCATCGTTATGCCTGCACGATCATTAAATTTTAAATCGGACATGACTTTTGCTACGTAACTCCATTTCTTTGTCATATTTTATTTGTGCAAAGATTGTAATAAGACAAAGGCTCTGGCAAATTATCACATCATTGGGTGATGTAAACAGCATAGTGGAAGACTACTTGGAGACCTACGGTCGTCGTTGCGCCCTTGCGGTCATTAAAATCTTAAATCAGCCTTAACTTTTGCTACGTAACTCCGCTTTTGTGGTTATAATGTGTTTCTGGAAAGGTTGAAATAAGACAAAAGCCTTGAAATACATCATTGGATGATGTAAATAGCATAGCGGAATAATACTTGGTGACATGTGGTTTTTGTTATGCCCGTGCGGCCGTTAAAATCTTAAATCGGTCATAACTTTTGCTACGTAACTCCGTTTTCTGGTTATAAAATTTTTCAGGAAAACTTGAAATGAGACGAAGGCCGTGAAAAATTATTACATCATTGTATGATGTACTTAGTGTAGCGGAAGACTACATGGAGACTTAAGGTTGTCGTTTTGCCCGCGCGGTCAGTAATTATTAAATCAGCCATAACTTTTACTACGTAACTCTGTCTTCTTAAAGTGATATGTTTCCGAAAAGTTTACGATTAGAAGAAGGCCCTGGAAAATTAGTTCATCATTGGGTGATGTAAATAGCATAGCGTAAGGCTACAGGGAGACCTAGGGTCGTCGTTTTGCCTGCGCGGTCGGTAATTCTTAAATCTCCAATAAATTTTTCTACGTAACTCCGTTTTCTTATAATGATATGTTTCCGAGAAGCTTGCGATGACACGTAGGCCCTGGAAAATTAGTTCATCATTGGGTGATTTAAATAGCATAGCAGAAGACTACTTGGAGACCTTGGGCCGTTGTTATGCCTGCATGGTTGTTAAATCCTAAATCGCCCATAACATCATCTATGTAACTCCGTTTTCTTCTAACAATATGTTTCTGGAAAGTTTGTAACGAGACGAAGCCCCCAGAAAATTATTACATCATCTGATGATGTAGATAGTGTAGCAGAAGACTACTTGGAGACCTAGGGCCATCGTTATGGGCTCGCGGTCAGTAAATCTTAAATCGGCCCTTACTTTTGCTTCGTAACTCCGTTTTCTTATTATAATATGTTTCCGGACAGCTTACGAAATTATCAGATCATTGGATGATGTAGATAGCATAGCCTAAGACCACGTGACGACCTAGGGGCATCGTTACGCTCGCGAGGCCGTTAAATTTTAAATCAGACATAAGTTTTTGCTACTTAACTCCGTTTTGTTATTAGAATATGTTTTGGAAATCTTGTAACAACACGATGGCCCTGGAAAATTATTACAACATTGGGTGATGTAGATAGCATAGCGGAAACTACTTGGAGAACTAGGGTTGTCGTTATACCCGCACAGTCGGTAAATCTTAAATTGGCCATAACTTTTTCTACGAAGCTCCGTTTTCTAATTACAAT
>QLOD02137624.1:0-19915 GCA_003260245.2 Sideroxylon spinosum | reverse complement strand
GAGGCTTAAGGCTTTAGAGATATGCCTATCTGTCAGACTTAGGCTAAGGTTTGGATAAGCATTAAAAAAGACAGGTCTATGACAGAGACTAGTCTGGATTACTCCCATTAGGGAGTAATTATCACAACATTGGGTGTTGTAGATAGCATAGCGGAAGACTTCTTGGAGACCTGGGATCGTCGTTATGCTCGCACGTTCGATAATTTTTAAATCGGCCATAACTTTTGTTACGTAACTCCGTTTTCTTATAATGATATGTTTCCAAAAAGCTTGTGATGAGACGGAGGCCCTGGAGAATTATAACATCATTGGATGATACAACTTGCCTAGCGTAGTATAACTTGGACACCTAGGGACGTCGTTTCGCCCGCGCGGTCGTTGGATTTTAAATCGGATATAACTTTTGGTACGTAACACTATTATAATATGTTTCTGGAAAAATTGTAATAAGACAAATTCCCTTAGAAATTATTACATCATTGGGTGATGTAAATAGCATAGGGGAAGACTACATGGAGGCTTGGAGTCGTTGTTATGCCCGCGTCGTCGTTCAATCTTAAATCAAGCATAACTTTTGCTACGTAACTCCGTTATCTTATTATAATATGTTTCCAGAAAGCCTGTAATGATACAAAGGCCTCGAAAAATTATTAAATCATTTGATGACATAGAAAGCCTGGCATAAGACTACGTGGAGACCCAGGGGCATCATTATGCCCGTGCAGTCGTTAAATTTTAAATCGGACATAACTTTTGCTACGTAACTCCGTTTTGTTATTATAATATGTTTTTGGGAAGTGTGTAACAAGTCGAAGGCCACTGAAAATTATTACGTCATTGGGTGATGTAGATAGCATAGCGGAAAACTACTTGGACAACTAGGGTCGTCGTTATGCCCGTACCGTCGGTAAGTCTTAAATTGGCCACAACTTTTGTTACGTAACTCCGTTTTCTTATTATAATAAGTTTTCGGAAAGCTTACAAAGAGACGAAGGCCCTCAAAAATAGTTACATTATTGAATAATACAGACAGCATAGCGTAAGACTACTTGGAGACCCAAGGGCATTTTTATGCCCGCACGGTGGTTAAATTTTAAATCGGACATAACTTTTGCTACGTAAGTCCGTTTTCTTATTATATTACGTTTCTGTAAACTTTATAATAAGACGAATGCCCTAAAAAATTATTACATCATTGGATGATGTAAACAGCATAGCGGAAGACTACTAGAGATCTGAGGTAGTCGTTATGCCCGCGCGGTTGTTAAAAAATCTTAAATCAGCCATAACTTTTGCGATGTAAGTCCGTTTTCTAATTATAGTATGTTTCTGGAAATCTTGTAATGGGAGGAAGGCCCTGGAAAATTATCACAATATTGGGTGTTGTAGATAGCATAGCGGATGACTACTTGGAGACCTGGGGTCGTCGTTATGCTCGCAAGTTTGGTAATTTTTAAATCGGTCATAACTTTTGCTACGTAACTCCGTTTTCTTATAATGATATGTTTCCAAAAAGCTTGTGATGAGACGAAGGCCCTGGAGAATTATAACATCATTGGATGATACAAATTACCTAGCGTAATACAACTTGGACACCTGTGGATGTCGTTTCACCCGCACGGTCGTTAGATTTTAAATCGGATATAAATTTTGGTACGTAACACTGTTGTAATATGTTTCTGGAAAAATTGTAATAAGACAAATTCCCTAAGAAATTATGACATCATTAGGTGATGTAAATAGCATAGCGGAAGACTACGTGGAGACTTGGGGTCGTCGTTATGCCCGCGCAGTCGTTCAATCTTAAATCAAGCATAACTCTTGCTACGTAACTCCGTTTTCTTATTATAATATGTTTCTGGATAGCCTGAAATGAGACGAAGGCCTCAGAAAATTATTATATCATTTGATAACAGAGAAAGCCTAGCATAAGACTAAGTGGAGACCCAGGGGCGTCGTTATGCCCGCGCAGTCGTTAAATTTTAAATCGGACATAACTTTTGCTACATAACTCCGTTTTGTTGTTATTATAATATGTTTTTGGGAAGCATGCAACAAGCCAAAGGCCACTAAAAATTATTACGTCATTGGGTGATGGAGATAGCATAGCAGAAAACTACTTGGACAACTAGGGTCGTTGTTATGCTCATGTGGTCGGTAAGTATTAAATTAGCCATAACTTTTCTTAGGTAACTCCGTTTTCTTATTATAATATTTTTTCGGTAAGCTTGCGAAGAGACGAAGACCCTCAAAAATAATTACAATATTGAATAATACAGGCAGCATAGCATAAGACTACTTGGAGACCCAAGGGCGTGTTATGCCCACGCAGTGGTTAAATTTTAAATCGGACATAACTTTTGCTACGTAACTCCGTTTTCTTATTATGTTACGTTTCTACAAAATTTGTAATAGGACGAAGGCCCTGAAAAATTATTACATCATTGGGTGATGTAAACAGCATAGCGAAAGACTATTGGAGACCTGAGTAGTCGTTATGCCCACGTGGTCGTTAAAATTTTAAATCAGCCATAACTTTTGCTACGTAACTTCGTTTTCTAATTATAGTATGTTTCTAGAAATCTTGTAATGAGATGAAGGCCCTGGAAAATTATCACAACATTGGGTGTTGTAGATAGCATAGCGGAAGACTTCTTGGAGACCTGGGATCGTCGTTATGCTCGCACGTTCGGTAATTTTTAAATTGGCCATAACTTTTGCTACGTAACTCCGTTTTCTTATAATGATATGTTTCCAAAAAGCTTGTGATGAGATGGAGGCCCTGGAGAATTATAACATCATTGGATGGTACAACTTGCCAAGCGTAGTACAACTTGGACATCTAGGGATGTCGTTTCGCCCGCGCTGTCGTTGGATTTTAAATCGGATATGACTTTTGGTACGTAACACTATTATAATATGTTTTTGGAAAAATTGTAATAAGACAAATTCCCTTAGAAATTATTACATCATTGGGTGATGTAAATAGCATAGGGGAAGACTACATGGAGGCTTGGAGTCGTCGTTATGCCCGCGTAATCGTTCAATCTTAAATCGAGTATAACTTTTGCTACGTAACTTCGTTTTCTTATTATAATATGTTTCCAGAAAGCCTATAATGATACAAAGGCCTCGAAAAATTATTAAATCATTTGATGACATAGAAAGCTTAGCATAAGACTACGTGGAGACCCAGGGGCGTCGTTATACCCGCGCAGTCGATAAATTTTAAATCGGACATAACTTTTGCTACGTAACTCCGTTTTGTTATTATAATATGTTTCTGGGAAGCGTACAACAAGCCGAAGGCCACTGAAAATTATTACATCATTGGGTGATGTAGATAGCATAACGGAAAACTACTTGGACAACTAAGGTCGTCGTTATGCCAGTGCGGTCCGTAAGTCTTAAATTGGTCATAACTTTTGTTGCGTAACTCCATTTTCTTATTATAATATGTTTTCGGAAAGCTTGAGAAGACCCTCGAAAATAATTACATTAGTGAATAAGAAAAATAGCATATCGTAAGACTACTTGGAGACCTAGGGGCGTCATTATGCCCGCGTGGTGGTTAAATTTTAAATTGGACATAACTTTTGCTACGTAACTCCGTTTTCTTATTATATTATGTTTCTATAAATTTTGTAATAGACGAAGTCCCTGAAAAGTTATTACATCATTGGGTGATGTGAACTAAATAGCGGAAGACTACTGGAGACCTGAGGTAGTGGTTATGCCCGCGCGGTCGTTAAAATATTAAATCAGCAATAACTTTTAATACGTAACTCCATTTTCTAATTATAGTATGTTTCTGGGAAGCTTATAATGAGACGAAGGCCCTGGAAAATTAAAACAACATTGGGTGGTGTAGATAGCATAGCGGAAGACTACTTGGAGACCTAGGGTCGTCGTTATGCTCGCACGTTCGATAATTCTTAAATCGGACATAACTTTTGGTCAGTAACTCTATTTTCTTATAATGATATGTTTCCAGAAAGTTTGTGATGAGACGAAGGCCCTGAAAAATTATAACATCATTTGATGATAGGAATAGCCTAGCATAATACAACTTGGACACCCAGGGTCGTCGTTTGGTCCGCGCGGTCGTTAGATTTTAAATCGGACATAACTTTTAGTACGTAACTCTATTTTATTATTATAATATATTTCTATAAATTTGTAATAAGATGAATGCCCTTAGAAATTATTACATCATTGGGTGATGTAAATTGCATAGCGGAAGACTACATGGAGACTTGGGGTCGTCGTTATACCCGTGCAATCATTCAATCTTAAATTGGACATAACTCTTGCTACCTAACTCCGTTTTCTTATTATAACATTTTTCTAGAAAACCTGTAACGAGACGAAGGCCCCGAAAAATTATTAAATCATTTCATGACACAGAAAGCCTAGCATAAGACTAAGTGGAGACCCAGGGGCGTCGTTATGCCCACGTAGTCGTTAAATTTTAAATCAGAAATAAAGTTTGCTACATAACTCCATTTTCTTATTATATTATGTTTCTACAAAGCTTATAATAAGATGAATGCCCTGGTAAGTTATTACATCATTGGGTGATGTAAATGGAATAACGAAAGACTACATGGAGACCTAGGGTCATCGTTATGCCCGCACAGTCATCAACTCTTAAATCGGCCATGACTTTTACAATGTAACTCCGTTTTCTTATTATAACATGCTTTGGGAAAGCCTGTAAAGAGACGAAGGCCCTGGAAAATATTTACATTATTGTATGATACAGATAGCATAGCATAAGACTAAGTGGTGACGTAAGGTCGTCGTTACGCTCACGCGTCGTTAAATTTTAAATCAGACATAACTTTTTCTACTTAACTCCGTTTTCTCATCAGAATTTTTTTTCTGGAAAGCCTTTAATAAGATGAACACCCTGGAAAATTATAACATCATTGGGGGAAGTAAACAGCCCAGCAACAGGCTACATAAAGAGCCAGGGGCGTCGTTATGCCCGTGCGGTCGTTAAAATATAAATCAGACATAACGTATGCTACGCAACTCCATTTTGTTATTATAATATGTTTTTGGAAAGCGTGTAACAAGTCGACGACCACCAAAAATTATTACGTCATTGGGTGATGTAGAGAGCAAAACAGAATACAATTTGGAGAACTAGGGTCATCGTTATGCCCGTGTGGTTAGTAACTCTTAAATTGGTCATAAATTTTGTTACGTAACTCCGTTTCCTTATTATAATATGTTTTCGGAAAGCTTGCGAAGAGACGAAAGCCTTCAAAAATAATTACACTATTGTGTAATACAGGTAGCATAGCGAAAGACTACTTGAAGACCCAACAGCGTCGTTATTCCTGTGCAGTGATTAAATTTTAAATTGGACATAACTTTTGCTATGTAACTCCGTTTTCTTATTATATTATGTGTCTACAATATTTGTAATAAGAAGAAGGCCTTGGAAAATTATTACACCATTGGGTGATGTAAATAGCATAGCGGAAGACTACTGGAGACCTGAGGTAGTCGTTATGCCCGCACGGTTGTTGAAATCTTAAATCAGTCATAACCTTTGCTACGTAATTCCGTTTTCTTATTATAAGACGAAGGCCCTGGAAAATTATCACAACATTGGGTGTTGTAGATAGCATAGCGGAAGACTACTGGAGACCTAGAGTCGTCGTTATGCCCGCGCGTTCGGTAATTCTTACATCAGACATAACTTTTGTTACGTAACTCCATTTTCTTATAATGATATGTTTCCAGAAAGCTTGCGAGGAGACGAAGGCCCTGGAAAATTATAACATCATTCGACGATACAAATAGCCTAGCATAATACAACTTGGACACCCAGGGATGTTGTTTCGCCCGCGCAGTCGTTAGATTTTAAATCGAACATAACTTTTGGTATGTAACTCCGTTTTATTGTTATAATATGTTTCCGGAAAAATTTTAATATGGAAAACGCCCTTAGAAATTATTGCATCATTGGGTGATGTAAATAGCATAGTGGAAGAGTACATGGAGACTTGGGGTCGTCGTTATGCTCGCGCAGTCGTTAAATCTTAAATCGGACTTAACTCTTGCTACAAAACTCCATTTTCTTATTATAATATGTTTCTAGAAAGCCTATAATGAGACGAAGGCCTTGGAAAATTATTAAATCATTTGATGACACAGAAAGCCTTGCATAAGACTAAGTGGCGACCCAGGGGCGTCGTTAAATTTTAAATCAACATAACTTTTTCTACGTAACTCCGTTTTCTTATTATGTTATGTTTTTGCAAAGCTTATAATAAGACGAATGCCCTGGTAAGTTATTACATCATTGGGCGATGTATATGGAATAGCGGAAGACTACATGGAGACCTAAGGTCATCGTTATGCCCGCGCGGTCGTCAAATCTTAAATCGGCCATAACTTTTGCTACGTAACTCCATTTTCTTGTTATAATATGTTTTGGAAAAGCCTGTAAAGAGACAAAGGCACTGGAAAATTTTTACATTGTCGGATGACACAGATAGGATTACGTAAGACTAAGTGGTGACGCAAGGGCGTCCTTACGCCCGCACGGTCGTTAAATTTTAAATCGGACATAACTTTTTCTATGTAACTCTGTTTTCTTATCATAATTTTTTCTGGAAAGCCTTTAATAAGACGAACGTCCTGGATAATTAGTACATCATTGGGGAAAGTAAACAGCATAGCGGAAGACTATTTGGAGACCTGGGGTGGTCGTGATACCCGCGCGGTAGTTAAAATATTAAACCGGCCATAAATTTTGCTACGTGACTATACTTTCTTATTACAACATGTTCCTAGAAAGGTTGTAATGAAATGAAGGCCCTGGAAAATTGTTACATCATTGGGTGATGTCGACAACATAACGAAAGACGACACGGAGACCCAGGGGCGTCGTTATGCCTGCGCGATGGTTAAATTTTAAATTGGACTTAACTTTTGCAACGTAACTCCGTGTTCTTATTACATTATGTTCTTGCAAAGTTTGTAATAAGACGAAGGCCCTAGAAAATTATTACATCATCGGGTGCTGTAAACAGTATAGTGAAAGACTACTGGAGGCCTGGGGTAGTCGTTATGCCCGCATGGTCATTAAAATCTTAAATCGGCCATAGATTTTGCTTCGTAACTTCATTTTTGTTATTATAATATGTTTCTGAAAAGTTTATAGTGTGCCCAAAGCCTTGGAAGATTGTTACATCATTGTATGGCACAGACAGCATAGTGTAAGTCTACTTGGTGATTCAGAGGTGTCGTTTTGCCCACTTGGTCGTTAAATTCTAAATCGGACATGACTTTTGTTACGTAACTCCATTTTCTAGTTATAATATATTTCTGGTAAGCTTATAATAAGACGATGGCCCTAGAAAATTATTATATCATTGGGTGATGAAAATAGCATAGCGCAAGACTACTTGGAGACCTAGGTCATCAATATGCCTGCACGGTCGGTAATCTGTTTCCGGAAAGCTTGTGATGAGACGAAGGCTCTGGAAAATTATCACATCATTGGATGATATAGATAGTATAGCGTAAGACTACTTGGACACCCATGAGCGTCGTTGTGCCCGCGCGGTCGTTCAATTTCAAATCGAACATAACTTTTGCTACGTAACTCATTTTTATTATTATAATATGTTTCTAGGAAAATCGTAATATGACGAATGTCCTAAACAGTTATTACAACATTAGATGATGTAAATAGCATAGCAGAAGACTACATAGAGACTTGGGGTCGTCGTTCTGCCCTCGCTGTCATTAAATCTTAAATCGGCTATAACTTTCGCTACGTAACTCCGTTTCCTAGAAGAGTAAGTTTTTGCAAAACTTGTAATAAGACCAAGGCCCTGGAAAATTATTACGTCATTGGGTGATGTAAACAGCATAGCGGAAGACTACTGGAGACTTGAGGTCCTCATTACACCCACGTGGTCGTTAAAATCGTAATTCAGCCATGACTTTTGCTACGTAACTCTATTTTTGTTATTATAATATGTTTCTTAAAAGCTTGTAATAAGACGAAAGCCCTTGAAAACTATTACATCATTGGGTGATGCAGATAGTATAGCGGAAGACTACTTAGAAACCTAGGGTCGTCATTATGCTCGTGCGATCGGTAAATCTTAAATCGATCATACTATCTGTGGATGATACCAATAACCTTGTGTAATACTACTTGGACACAGAGGGACGTCGTTATGCCCGCACGGTCGTTAGATTTTAAATTGGACATAACGTTTTGGTACGTTACTCCGTTTTATTATTATAATATGTTTCTGGAAAAATTGTAACAAGACGAATGCCCCAAAAAATTGTTACATCATTTGGTGATGTAGACAGCATAGCGAAAGATTACATGGAGATCTAGGGGCGTCGTTATACCCGTGCGGTCATTAAATTTTAAATCGGACATAACTTTTGCTACGTAACTCCGTTTTGTTACTATAATATGTTGTGGAAAGCGTGTAGCAAGCCGAAGGCCACTGAAAATGATTACATCATTGGGTGATGTAGATAGCATAGCGGAAGACAACTTGGAGAACTAGGGTCGTCGTCATGCTCCTGCGGTCGGTAAGTCTTAAATTGGCCATAACTTTTGTTATGTAACTCCGTTTTGTTATTATAATATGTTTTTGGAAAGCTTGTGAAGAGACGAAGGCCCTGAAGAATAATTACATTATCGAATAATACAGATAGCATAGCATAAGAGTACTTAGAGAGCTAGGGTCGTCGTTATGCTCGTGCGGTCGGTAAAGCTTCAATCGGTCATAACTTTTGATACGTAATTCCGTTTTATTATTATAATATGTTTCTGGAAAGGTTGTGATAAGACGAATGCCCAGAAAATTTATTACACCTTTGGGTGATGTAAATAGCATAGCGTTGGACTACATGGAGACCCGAGGTTGTTGCCATGCCCGCGGTGTCGTTAAATCTTAAATCGGCCATAACTTTTGCTACGTGATTCCATTTTCTTATTGTAGTATGTTTCTGAAAGCTTGCAATGAGACAAAAGCTATGGAAAATTATCACATAATTGGGTGATGTAGGTAACATAGTGGAAGACTACTTGGAGACCTAGGGTCGTCGTTATGCCTGTGCATTCGGTAATTCTTAAATCGGCCATAATGTTTGCTACGTAACTTCGTTTTCTTAGAATGATACATTTTCGGAAAGCTTGTGATGAGACGAAGGTTGTGGAAAATTATAATATCATTGGATGATACAAATAGCCTAGCGTAATACTACTTGGACACCCAGGGACGTCGTTATGCCCGCACGATCGTTAGATTTTAATACGGACATAAGTTTTGCTACGTAACTCCGTTTTATTATTATAATATGTTTCTTGGAAAATTATGCTAAGACGAAAGCTCTGAGAAATTATTACATCATTGGGTGATGTAAATAGCATAGCGGAAGACTACATGGAGACTTGGGCCCGTCGTTCTACCTGTGTAGTCGTTAAATCTTAAATTGGGCATAACTCTTGCTACGTAATTCCGTTATCTTGTTATAATATATTTCTAGAAAACCTTTTAAAAAGACAAACGGCCTGGAAAATCATTACATCATTGGGGGAAGTAAACAGTGTAGCGGAAGACTACTTGGAGACCTGGGGTAGTCGTTATGCCCGCGCGGTCGTCAAAATCTGAAATCGACCATAACTTTTGTTATGTAACTTCGTTTTCTTATTACAATATGTTTTCGAAAAGTTTACGAAGTGACGAAAGCCCTCAAAAATAATTACATTATTGAATAATACGGATAGCATAGCGTAAGACTACTTGGAGACCCAAGGGTGTCGCTATGCCCGCGCGGTAGTTAAATTTTAAATCAGACATAACTTTTGCCACGTAACTCCATTTTCTTCTTATATTATGTTTCTGTAAATTTTGTAATAAGATGAAGGCCCTGAAAAATTATTACATCATTGGGATATAAATAGTATAGCGGAAGACTATTGGGGACCTGAGGTAGTCGTTATGCCCGTGCGATCGTTAAAATCTTAAATCGGCCATAACTTTTGCTACGTTACTCTGTTTTCTTAAAATAGTATGTTTCTGGAAAGCCTGTAATGAGACGAAGGCTCTGGAAAATTATCACATCATTGGGTGATGTAGATAGCGTAGCGGAAGACTACTTGGAGACGTAGGTTTGTTGTTATGCTCGCGCGTTCGGTAATTATTAAATCGGCCATAACTTCTGCAACTAACTCCGTTTTCTTGTAATGATATGTTTCCGGAAAGCTTGAGATGAGGCGAAGGCCCTGGAAAATTATAACATCATCTAATGATACAAATTGCCTTGCGTAATACTACATGGACACCCACGGACATCGTTATGCCCGCACGGTCGTTAGATTTTAAATCGGACTTAACTTTTGGTACATAACTCCGTTTTATTATTATAATATGTTTCTGGAAAAATTACAATAAGACCAATGACCTTACAAAATTATTACATCGTTGGGTGATATAAATTGCATAGCGGAAGACTACATGGAGACTTGGGGTCGTTGTTATGCCTGCACAATCGTTAAATTTTAAATCAGACATAACTTTTGCTACGTAACTCCGTTTTCTTATTGTATTATGTTTCTACAAAGCTTATAACACGGTGAATGCCCTGGTAATTTATTATATCATTGGGTGATGTAAATAGAATAGCGAAAGACTACAAGGAGACCTAGGGTCATCGTTATGTCCGCGCGGTCGTTAAATCTTAAATCAGCCATAACTTTTGCTACGTGACTCCGTTTTCATATTATAACATGTTTTGGAAAAGCCTGTAAAGAGACGAAGGCCCTAGAAATTTTTACATTGTTGGATGATACAGATAGCATAGTGTAAGACTAAGTGGTGATGCATGGGCGTCGTTACGCCCACGCAGTCGTTAAATTTTAAATCAGACATAACTTTTTCTATGTAACTCTGTTTTCTTATCATAATTTATTTTTGGAAACCCTTTAATAAGACGAACACCCTGGAAAATTATTACATCATTGGGGGAAGTGAACAGCATAGCGGAAGACTAATTGGAAACCTGGGGTCGTCGTTATGCCTGCGTGGTCGTTAAAATCTTAAACCGGCCATAACTTTTGCTACAAACTCCGTTTTCTTATTACAACACGTTTCTGGAAAGCTTATAATGAGATGAAGGCTCTGGAAAATTGTTACATCATTGGATGATGTAGACAGCATAGCGAAAGACTACATGGAGACACAAAGGCGTCGCTATACCCGCGCAGTCGTTAAATTTTAAATCGGACATAACTTTTGCTACGTATCTCTGTTTAGTTATTATAATATGTTTTTGTAAAGGGTGTGACAAGTTGAAGGCCGCTGAAAACTATTATATAGATAGCATAGCGGAAGACTACTTGGAGAATAAGGGTCGTCGTTATGTCCGTGCAGTCAGTAAGTCTTAAATTGGCCATAACTTTTGTTACCTAACTCTGATTTCTTAATATAGTATGTTTTCGGAAAGCTTACGAGGAGTCGAAGGCGCTAAAAAATAATTACATCATTGAATAATATAGATAGCATAGTGTAAGACTACTTAGAGACCCAGGGGCGTCGCAATGCCGCACGGTAGTTAAATTTTAAATCAGACATAACTTTTTCTACGTAACTCCGTTTGCAAAGTTTGTAATAAGACAAAGGCCCTAAAAAACTATTACATCATTGGGTGATGTAAACAGCATAGCGGAAGACAACTGGAGACCTGAGGTAGTCGTTATGCCTTCATAGTCGTTAAAATCTTAAATCGACAATAACTTTTGCTACGTAACTCCGTTTTCCTATTATAGTATGTTCCTGGAAATCTTGTAATGAGATGAAGGCCCTTGAAAATTATCACATCATTGGGTGATGTAGATAGCTTAGGGGAAGGCTTCTTGGAGACCTAGGATCCCCGTTATGCCCACGCATTCCGTAATTCTTAAATCAGCTATAACTTTTGCTACGTAACTACGTTTTCTAATTATAGTATGTTTCTGGAAAGCTTGTAATGAGACGAAGGGCCTGGAAAATTATCACATCAGTGGACGATACAGATTGCATAGGGTAAGACTACATGGACACCCAGAGGCGTCTTTATGCCCACATGGTCATTAAATCTTAAATCAGCCATAACGTTTGCTACGTAACTCTGTTTTCCTATAATAATATGTTTTCGGAAAGCTTACGGTGAGACGAAGGGCCTGGAAAATTATAACATCAATGGATGATACAAATAGCCTAGTGTAATACTACTTGACACCCAGGAACGTCGTTATACCTGCGCGGTCGTCAAATCTTAAATCGGCTATAACTTTTGCTACGTAACTCTGTTTTCCTATAATAGAAAGTTTCTGGAAAGCTTGTAATGAGACGAAGGCCCTGGAAAATTATCACGTCATTGGGTGATATAGATAGCATAGAGGAATACTACTTGGAGACTTAGGGTCGTCGTTATGCGCACGCGTTTGATAATTCTTAAATCGGCCATAACTTTTGCTACGCAACTATGTTTTCTAATTATAGTATGTTTCTAGAAAGCTTGTAATGAGAAGAAGGCCCTGAAAAATTATCACATCAGTGGATGATACAGATAGCATAGGGTAAGACTACATGGACACCTAGAGGCGTCTTTATGCCTGTGCGGTCATTAAATCTTAAATCAGCCATAACTTTTGTTACGTAACTCCATTTTCTTGTTATACTATGTTTCTGCAAAGCTTGTAATAAGACCAACGCCTTGGAAAATTATTACATCATTAGGTGATCTAAACAGCACAGCGGAACATTGCTGGAGACCTAAGGTCGTCGTTACGCCCGCGCGGTCGTAAAAATCGTAATTCAGCCATAACTTTTGCTACGTAACTCTGTTTTTGTTTTTATAAGATGTTTATTAAAAACTTGTAATGAGACGAAAGCTCTTGAAAACTATTACATCATTGGGTGACATAAATAGCATAGCGGAACACTACTCGGGCATAACTTTTGATACGTAACTCTGTTTTATTATTGTAATATGTTTTTGGAAAGGTTGTGATAAGACGAATGCCCAAGAAAGTTATTACATCTTTGGGTGATGTAAATAGCATAGCGTTGGACTACATGGTGACCCGAGGTCGTTGCTATGCCCGCGCTGTCGTTAAATCTTAAATTGGCCATAACTTTTGCTACGTGATTCCGTTTTCTTATTATAGTAAGTTTCTAAAAGCTTGCAATGTTATGAAAGCTCTGGAAAATTATCACATCATTGGGTGATGTAGATAGCATAGCGGAAGACTACTTGGAGACCTTGGGTCGTTGTTATGCCCGCGCGTTCGGTAATTCTTAAATCACCCATAATGTTTGCTACGTAACTCCGTTTTCTTAGAATGATATGTTTCTGAAAAGCTTGTGATAAGACGAAGGCCCTGGAAAATTATAACATCATTGGATGATACAAATAGCCTAGCGTAATACTACTTCGACACCCAGGGACGTCGTTATACCCGCGCGGTCGTTAGATTTTAAATCGGACATAACTTTTGCTACGAAACTATGTTTTATTATTGTAATATGTTTCTGTGAAAATTGTGATATGAAGATTGCCATGACAAATTATTACAACATTGGGTGATGTAAATCACATAGTGGAAGTCTACTTGGAGACCATTGGTCGACGTTATGCCCGCGCGATCGTTGAATAATAAATCGGAGGAAACGTTTGCTACGTAACTTCGTTTTCTTATTATATAATATTTCTAGAAAACTTGTAATGAGACGAAGGCCCTGGAAAATTATTACATCATTGGGTGATGTAAACAGCATAGCGGAAGACTACTGGAGACCTAAGGTCGTCATTACGCCCACGCGGTTGTTAAAATCGTAATTTAGCCATAACTTTTGCTACATAACTCCGTTTTAATTATTATAATACATTCTTGAAAGCTAGTAATGATACGAAAGCCCTTGAAAACTATTACATCATTTGGTGATGTAGATAGCATAGCCGAAGACTACTTGGAAACCTAGGGTCGTGGTTATGCTCACGCAGTCGGTAAATCTTAAATCGGTCATAACTTTTGATACGTAACTCCGTTTTATTATTATAATATATTTCTGGAAAGGTTGTGATAAGATGCCCAGGAAATTTATTACATCTTTGAGTGATGTAAATTGCATAGCGTTGGACTACATGGAGACCGGAGGTCGTTGCTATGCTCGCGCTATTGTTAAATCTTAAATCGGCCATAACTTTTGCTACGTAACTCTGTTTTCTTATTATAGTATGTTTCTAAAAGCTTGCATTGAGTCGAAGGCCCTGGAAAATTATCACATCATTGGCTGATGTAGATAGCATAGCGGAAGACTACTTGGACATCTAGGGTCATCGTTATACCGGGCGTTCGGTAATTCTTAAATCAGGCATAACGTTTGCTACGAAACTTCGTTTTCTTATATTGATATGTTTCTGGAAAGCTTGTGATGAGACGAAGGCCCTGGAAAATTATTACATCATTGGATGGTATAGATAGCGTAGCGGAAGACTACTTGGAGACCTAGGGTCCTTGTTATGCCCACGCGTTTGATAATTCTTAAGTCTGCCATAAGTTTTGCTACGTAACTCCGTTTTCTTAAAATGATATGTTTTCGGAAAGCTTGCAATGAGGCGAAAGTCCTAGAAAATTATAACATCATTGGTTGCTACAAATAGCCTAGCGTAATACTACTTGGACACCAAAGGATGTCGTTATGCCCGTGCAGGCGTCAAATCTTAAATTGGCCATAACTTTTGCTACGTCACTCCGTTTCCCTATAATAACATGTTTCTGGTAAGCTTGTAATAAGACAAAGGCCCTAAAAAATTATCACATCATTGGGTGATGTAGATAGCATAGCGGAAGACTACTTGGAGACCTAGGGTCATCGTTGTGCGCACGCGTTAGGTAATTCTTAAATCGGTCATTCGTTTTGCTCTGTAACTCCGTTTTATAAGTATAGTATGTTTCTGGAATGCTTGTAATGAGACGAAGGCCCTGGCAAATTATCACATCAGTGGATGATATAGATAGCATAGGGTAAGGCTACATGGACACGTAGAGGCGTCTTTATGCCTGCGCGATCATTAAATCTAAAATCAATCATAGCTTTTGCTACGTAACTCCGTTTTCTTGTTATATTATGTTTCTGCAAAGCTTGTAATAAGACTAAGGCCCTGGAAAATTATTACATCATTGGGTGATATAAACAGCATAGCGGAAGACTACTGGAGACCTAAGGTCGTCGTTATACCCGCGCGGTCCTTAAAATCGTAATTCAGCCATAACTTTTGCTACGAAAATCCGTTTTTATTTTTATAATATGTTTGTTGAAAGCTTGTAATGAGACGAAAGCCTTTGAAAACTATTACATCATTGGGTGATGTAGACAGTATAGCGGAAGACTACTTGGAAATCTAGGGTTGTCGTTATGCTCGCATGGTCGGTAAATCTTAAATCGGTCATAACTTTTGATACGTTACTCCGTTTTATTATTATAATATGTTTTTGGAAAGGTTGCGATAAGACGAATGCCCAGGAAATTTGTTACATCTTTAGGTAATGTAAATAGCATAGCATTGGATTACGTGGAGACCCGAGGTCGTTGCTATGCCCGCGCTATCGTTAATCTTAAATCGGCTATAACTTTTGCTACGTGATTCCGCTTTCTTATTATAGTATCACTACTCGAAAAAAGCTGATTACCAACTGACCATTACCAACCGCATGTAATCAGTTGGTAAATACCAACCGATTACTAACACATTACCAACCGATGTAAAAATTGCTAAAATTTAGATAATTATCAACTCCTTACCAACTGATTTAATTTGGTCGGTAAATTTGCGGTTGGTAATCAGTTGGTAAATTGGCAGGAAAATTTTTATCAACCGATTACTAGCTGCCTACAGCTGGTTGATACATGTTTCAGTTGGTAATTAGTTGGTAATCTGGCGGGAAGATTTTTCCTGGTAAATTACCAACAGCTTACCCACCGAATAGTGTAGTTGTTAGATGTTTCGGTTGGTAAAATATTTTCTCATCCTATTACCAATTACCAACGGAATAACAACCGATGAATTACCAACTGATCCATCGGTTGGTAATAAAGTGTGGAAATATTTTTACCAACTGAATTACCAACTGATGGATCGGTTGGTAATTCATTGGTTGTTATTTGGTTGGTAATCTATTGGTAATAGGATGAGAAAATATTTTTTCCAACCGAATCACCAACTAATGTCACGGTTGGTAATTCATCGTTGCTATTCGGTTGGTGATCTGTTGGTAATAAGGTGACAAAATATTTTTACCAACCGAATTACCAACTAATTACCAACCAAAATTTTTTTGATTTGCATTGAACATTAAAAAAACCTCGTTTAAAACACTTTTGCGATAGTTTTTTAACTTGATGTTTAAACTGAGGTGTTGGAATTTCTTTGTTTGACTTCCGTTGATTGCCAAGTTGTAATACTAGAATACGCCTAGTGCAAGAATGCTTTGATCATCTTGTAAAATCGAGGGTATGCTCTCTAGATGATGTAAAAAGGCTTCCCATTAAAAGTGATGTAAATTTAGTATTTAACTTATTAAATATTGTTATAACATTTGTAAGTTCTACTAATAGTGTGAGAAACTTATTAATTAATAAGTTTCTAAAAATGAAATAAATTACTTATTAATTTTTATAAAAAAAAATTAATTTTTGATTAAAAAAAATCATATGAAACAAAAAATAAATGTGATTGTGGAAGGCATGGCTAGTTGGATTGGTAATTTTATCAGAACATTTCTGGTGTGTTTGGATTGATAATTTTTTAATGAAAAAAGATAAAAAAATATAAGACAGCCCGGATCAAAATTCCACCCGAGAAGAAAGACACGATAGAACGAAGTTTCAAACCTTGAAATTTCTTCATTTTCGAGGTAGGGACTTAATGTATTGTTTATACTTTTTTTTTTTATAATACCTTCTCTAATAGGAGATAGCCATAAAAATAATTTTAGCATATTTTGGAAGCAAAATTTAAGTTTTTAAATCAAACCAAGATTTCCTTTGTGAAAGAATTCAAAAATAAAGAAATTATGAACCGCACCTTTTGGTTTCCTCGATGCCCGCAACTTTCCCGATTGGATTAATTTTACTCTTTTGTTATGAAATATTACAAAATGATGAAAAAATATATAATATTTAATAGTGATATAATAGTGGGTTAAGTTTATATACTACCAATTTAATTTTACATTTGGAAGATGAATTTCGATATTTAGTAAAAGACCATTATTTGTTATTCGATATAAATTTTCAATTTTTTTAATTTTTATGTGTTTTCGTTATATTTAGAAAAAAATATAACAAATAACTCAAAAAATTTTTGAAAACAATAAATTTTTATTTTTATTTTTTATGAGTGTGTGCATTCACTTTTAATATGATACAGAATTGAATCAGTATAATGCATATCAAAAGGTAAAATGGTTAATAATACATATTATTAAAACAATAGATTGGTAAAATATTGTTCTTGTTTTCGGTCTTTAGTAGTTTTTTGTTTAAGTTTTTTTTTTATCGTATATCGGAAAAATCATAAAAGGAAATTATATATATATATATAAAAGCCCATATAAATTCATTTTGACCGACCCACACCAACGAGCGTTTTATTTGGGGGTGTTCGTACAAAAATATCAGTGTTAGGGCTGGAGAAGCCCTCTCTGTCTCTAATCGTCACCGATCGATTGGGATCATTCTTTCTCCATCAGGTATCTCTGCCCTCTCTCTAGCTTGTATGCTTTCTGATTTCTAACCTTATCGACGATCTTCATTTTTTACCAGATTATCTGTTTCATTTTTCATGCCTGTCAAAACTCAACGTGTTTTGTTTTTTTGCGTTCAGAGTTATTCATGTCATGTCAGAGTTATTTAATGCTTGAATTTGCGTTTGGAGATTACTGTTAAGTGGCCAAATGAATGGCTTTTATTTATTTCATTGCTTTGCCAATTTGTGGCTTCTGGCTTTCTTCTTTTTGAAATTTGTCCTTTCTGTTTTCACTTGGAAAGTTAAATTTTTGTCCATTAACCGTAGCTTTGATCTATTCTTCAAGATGGGGCAACGATAATTTGAGAAAAAAATTCTGGAATTATTTGTAGAAATTTAAAATACTTCGGCTTTAATGGTTGTTTTTTTACTGGTTTTTTTTTTACTGTATGATTGGTACACAAATATGTTATTTAATCTTCGATCCCTATTTTTGTAAATATATTGGTAATATGACATTTTTCATTTTAATGTAATAAAAAAGGTAATTTTTGGCATCATGTCAAGCTAAAATTTGATCACAATATTGTTTTATTGGTATACAAGTGATTTACAGGGTTGAATTTACCTTACGTTTAGTTTCAAGTCTTGAAAAAAAAAAATGGTTAGGCTGAGTTTGGAAAAAAAAAGAAAGGTTAATTTTTTTAATTAATGATTAAAAAAATTAACATTTTCGTGTTTGAAAAGAAAAAAAATTAAAGTTTCATTTGGTTTATTTTTCTATTTTCTATTTTTTATTTTTGTTTTTATTTTTTGTTTTTAATTCATTTTACATTTTTGAAGATAAGGAAAACAGTTCAAATACATTTTGGCCACTTGTGTTTTCAAAATTTATTTTAGAAAATAGAAAATGAGTTTACACATGAAATGAAAAATAATAAAAAGTTATTTTGAACGTTTTCAATCCAAAACACGAAAAACAAATGATTTTCTATTTCCTTGTTTTGAAACTTTCAATACATAAAACGAAAATAGAAAACAGAAAATAAGAAAACAAATCAAACACCACTTAATTTTTTTTATTTTTTAGTAATTTGATATTTTTTTTATGATTTAAAAAAAGTTTAAAATAAGAAGAATAAATTTTATCATTTCGAAAAAAAATTAAAAAATTTAGTTAAAAGCTGAGAAACTGAATAATTTTTTCTGGGATTAAGAATTCTCTCTCCCCTTATTTTGATTGTTGTTGGGTTTTGAGGGGAAAGAGAGGAATAAAGAAATCATAAACAACATTAACACATTTGTTCAGTATTTTTCCTTCTTTTCACTTTCCATTGCTTTTTTTTTTTCTTTTTCTCCCTCTCTTCCAAAAGTTCCAATCAAAGTCTATGTTCGTAAGTTCACTCTTAATTTTTTTGGATTTTTTTGGTTTAATATAAGCTTGTAATTAGATATTGTAATAATGACATTTTAACGTTGCAACTTATTAAAGAACAAAAAAACCATGATTGCATTACACGGTTTGAAAATATAATTTAATCAAGGCTAACAAGAAATAAATCATGCCTACTACAAAATGCCAATTACCTAGTGGTGTCATTTAGTATTAAAAAAATAAAAACAAACTTGATACGAATTTGTTAGCTCAATTTATTTAAAAATATTTTATTTAATATATTTATTAAATTTAAAATTATTTTAAAATAAGTACAGAATAAATATGATTATAACTAAAACTAGTTATTTCGATTTCTTTAATTAGGTGTCGTTAATATTTTTGAAACTCAGATTGAAGTTGAGTTGACTTTTTAATTAGATTAATAAATAGAGGTTTAGGAGTAGAATTTAAAATTTTATTCTAGGGCCTGGAGTCAGCTGAATTACTGATTTACTTATTTAGCAGATGTAAGCTGATTTTATTTCCTGTGTTAGTGAATTAATCTTATAAATGCTGTCATTTGAATGATAAATTGTTTGTTTTGAATTTTTTTCTATATTTTCTGCTTCACTAGCTTGCACGTTGGTCTCGTTTGACTTTTTTTTAGTTTGTGTTTTGGCTTTTGTTGGATATACCTACGTGTACTAGGAGAATTTTGTTGATCTCTTCGTGATTTGAGAGTCACCA
>QLOD02137597.1:0-19928 GCA_003260245.2 Sideroxylon spinosum | reverse complement strand
GTGAAAATTTAATTCAATGTTTGTTATCATCAAAATCAATTATAAAACTAAGTTTATGAACCTTGGGTCAACAAGGAAGTTGTGGTTCAAGCCCCACCAAGGATGGTCTAGACCATCCCAAAGACCCGGACTGAAGAAGAAAGAAATTCGGAGTAACCACCATCCTGTGGTCCGGACAACCCCCCAGACGGTCCGGACTAGTGGGAGCATTAACCATTCTGTGGTCCGGACCACTTCCCAGATGGTCCGGACCACCGAGACCTGCTGGGTGTGTGCGGTTTGAGTGATTTTTAGGGTTTTTGATGAACCCTATAAAAAGACCTTTGCACGGTCGTCTGAGGGGGGATCTTCCATCTTTTCACTCTTTTCACTTTGCTAGAGAGAACCTTTTTAAGAGAGTTTTACATTAGTTTAGAGAGTTTTCATCGATTCATACGAAGTGTTCTTGTTCTTCATTACACTTCTTTTTATTTATGTTTTTTCAGAATTAATTTCAGTGTACATTACTTTCATTTAAGCATTCTAATATTTGATTTTTAGATTTCAATTGATAGATCGAATGATGAATTATATGTTTATTGTTTTCATTTCATTTAAAATAATGTCAACGTAGAAACCCTAGTTCTTGATTCAACGAATCAAGAATGGGTAGTTGATGAAAATACTTTGAGATATACGTAGATCCTTTGCATGGGTTTCGAAGGCACATGCGTAGAGATCTACTATTTTAAATTTATTTTAACTTGTTTCGAAAACATTTGAAAACGGAAATCTTTAACCATATTTGTTTCAAATCATTGGTATGGGTTTTCGATTATAATTTTCTACGTATTTTTGAACAGGATTATAAATAGTTTTCGAGTAAAACTTTCAATTTGTTTATCTGAAAAGCTTTCGAAAAAAGTAATCTTTAACCATATTCGCTTAAAATCACTGTTACTAGTTTTTGATTTAAATGTTCTTAATAATTTTCGAATAAAATAGAATTTCAAGTTTGAAAGTAAACATCCCAGAGCAAAGTAGTGAACTACCCTGACTTGCAAGTTTTATCAAGAACTTCTTTATTGATTTCACTAGTCGATTCTGAGTATCGTAGTAATTTAATTAGATTAAATTATTTCCAATTTATTCTAAATTAAAAAGAAATAGAAATTTAATTGAATTGTTAAAGCTATGTCGTAATATTAATTTAATTTTTAGTTTTAATTTTTTTTGTTTTTATTTGGTTGATTTTTGTTAAATCCTAAGATTTAGTTCAATTGAAAAATCAAACCTCTTTCACATTAAACCCTAACTTCCTTTCATAACCTAGAAACTAAATATTATAGGCTCTCAGTGACCTCGAACTTACCGAGTTTAAAACTACGACTACCCTCTTGCACTTGAGAAGAAGAATCCAAGCACATTTTAGGGTCAGTCAAGAGCCTCAAACTCATATTCAAGAATATGAAGAAGGCAAGAAAGAAGTACTTATAAAGAGATACAAGAAAGGTCATCATTATGCAAAGATAGAGTGATTTCTTCCCACACTTGTGCTTAAAGGTCATCATTATGCAAAGATAGAGTGATTTCTTCCCACACTTGTGCTTAAAGGTCATTATTATGCAAAGATAGAGTGATTTCTTCCCACACTTGTGCTTCATCTTTCATACTTAATTTGTGAGAGTTTCTTTTTTGATTTGATTGAGTTTTAAACTCATCATTGTTAGTGTAAGAAAGGGAAATTTATAACCCTTTTACTTTTTGTAATTTTGGTGAGCTCTTATTAGTTTTGTATTAGAACTAAGACCAATGATATTCTTTAAGAGAGACTTGTGGAGTGATTTAGGGATAGAATTACTTAGTGTGAGTGATTTAGGGATAGAATTACTTAGTGTGAGTGATTTAGGGATAGAATCACTTTGGAAGCTAGTTTGTAATAAGATCTTCAAAGAATAGTGGATAATCTCAAGGAAGTCCTTGGGGAGTGGACATCGGCAACATTAAAGCTGAACCACTATAAATTGATTGGATCTACTTCTCTTCCCTTCTCGTTATATTCATTGCAAATACTTGCACTCTTTCCTCATCTAAAAATATTGAATTTTTTTTTAGGTACATTCAAATATTTGATTATCCTTTTTATGTTGACATATTTGCTTTAGGGGTTGAAAATTTTATTTATAAATTTTTTAAAGCAACCCTATTCAACCCCCTATAGTGTTGCTATTTGGGACAACAATACTAAATATGGTGAATGCCATTGAATGGAAATCACCAAAAAGACAGAATAGAAAAAAATAAAAAATAAAAAAATAAAAAAACTATAGTAAAAGAAGCATTGGCTATGAACTGTTGAGATTTTATTTTAATTTTTTAATTTATATGGATAAAATGCATCTTTAGCTGTCATCCTTAGAATTAGAAAATTGTCAGCCATCCATTAAACCTGCCAAATTGAGATTCAGTTTTTTTTAAATCATTCTATTAATGTACTATTGATAGAATTATCCAATGGGTTTTACTAATCAAGCATTCCAAAATTATGATAACACAACTCCTGTTAGAAAAATAATATTTTAGATGAGGAATGCCATGTACCACATTGGTCTTCAGATAAATGAACAAGACAGTTGCAAGGTTTAAAATATAGAGACTGCCAAAAAGAATCTACCCTAACATTAAAGAATGAAAGAGATTAGTGTATAACTAGATCTGTGCACAATATAGAGTAAATAGGACAACAAAATACACTTATAAGCAAATAATTATATTAGATATTCCTGTAGGCATTGATAGTTAATAGCATATGTAATATCCCAGATTCTCATATTAATGTAATTTGACGAATTTTACTAGTTTGGGATGCTATAATCTGCCAATTTTGATCAATTATACTCATTAGGGATGTTAGTCATTGAGATTTTTGAAGACATGAGCATATTTCTAAACTTAGAAATATTTCGCACGAAGTGGTGTAGAAGGGTACCCTGGTGTGAGGGGCTAGCACCCTACCTATGTCACTCTTGACAAATGGATGGCTCAATTGCTTTTTCAGTTGACAATCATTTTCATGTCAAGGTAGGTTGTTGGGAGAGGCCTTAGGTACTTGTAGCAAGCTTAGGCTCCAAGCTAGGGCCTTGCTATATATTTATATGGAAGAGAAGAGAGAGGGAGAGAGTTTTGGTCGGTTGGGGAACGGAGAACCAAAAGAGGAGAAGTGAAAGCTTGGGATTGGTATGTTATTCAAATCTCAACCATTTCAAAATTAGTTTTAAAATGAGGAAATTAGACACCTATTGAAAACATATATGTGATTAAATCGATGCTAGGATTAATGGATTGAAATTTCAGAGCTTACAAAATTGGTCGGGTTATGCCTGGTGTTTACTATCTTTAAGTTCTTCTTTGTTTAAGATTTGAGATAAGGATTTCCAGCTTCCTAATAGCATATATGGGATTTAATGAACTAGGAAATGTTGTGATGCTTTTTTAGGATTTTGGAAGCATGAATGAATGATCAAGTGGAGTGGTATATGTATATATGTGTATGTAGAGATTAGAACTAAGATTTCGATTTTGAAAGACTGAGTTAACTAAAAATTGTTTTGATAGATTCATTGGAGTCTCATAGGTCCTAGATAACACATAGAAGTTGAAACCAAAATAGTGTAGATGAGCATAAGATTATAAACTAGTGTTCAAACCAAAATAGGGGAAACCATATGAGTGTAGAGGAGCACCCTGACCCTCTGTGCAGACACCTAGATCCCTTATGGGGGCATCTCGGGTGCTCTAGAATTCCAATTTGTGCATATTTTGATGTTAAACTCATTTGTTCCTATATTACACTTGACATATGTTTAATATAAGGTGTTTTAACATTTTTAGTGAGAAATATGTAAATGGGATGATGAAGCATTAGAATGAATTAAGAATATGTTAATGTGACATAGAAATGAGTTCAGTTTATTGAATTGTTAGTTTTGATGATATAAGTCGTTCCTTAGTTGAGTGAGGTGATAAAAGAGAATATGATAAATATATGATATGGTGATTAGATATTATGAATGAAAAAGAGATTAGTGTTGATTGATTATGATTATTGGAATATGATTAGTTGTTTATGTTGAATGATATTGACTATTTGATTATAATAAGAATAATTTGATTATGATGAAAATGACATGATAATTCGATTTGGAATATGATGAGTTATTATTGAAATTGATAATGAAAGTAAAGAGAATTGATGAGATGATGTGTATTGATGGGTGCATCGCTACTTTTTGGCTTAAGCTCATAAAAGGGGGTGACGATTTGAGATATTGATGGGTGCATCGCTACCATTGGGCTTATTCTCATAAAATGGGCGATGGTTTGAGATGTTGATGGGTGTATTGCTACCCTTGGGTTAGGCTCATAAAATGGGCAACGTTGACTGTATTCCACCTCATGAAGGTGAGCATGAATATGGCTAATTGTGGCTCTTAACGACAATGTATATTATGGCTAATCGTGGCCCTAAACGAAGACGTTAATGGTGCCCACCCCCCGGATTTAAATGGAAATGAAAATGCGAGTGAAGAACAATGACGATGATACTAAGAAAGATAATAATTAGATTAACTATTAATTAGATGTTATTCATCTATTTTGTTATGCTGGTACTTTTTATTGATGATTCACTATGATTACGTTGAATATGTTGACTTATATGTGATAAATATACTGCATGCTTTTGCATTACATACTATATATGCTTTTATGATGCTTTATGGGCACAAGTGAATTAGTGCTTACATCCCTATAGACTACGTTGTAGGCTTTGAGACTGAGTTTTAGGTGGGCATTTGGTTGGGCCAGAAATTGCATAAGCTGTGGCAGAAATCACTTTAGTTTAATTTAATTATTTAGCATTATAATATTTATTTAAGTTTAGAGATTATTTGATTGCGTTGTAAAGGCCATAAGGCCTAGATTTCTTTATTTATTTAGATTGTGGTTGGAGCAATGATGCCTGGTTAACTAAGAGTTAGCTATTTATTTTATGGTTGTTATTTTGATGTATGCTCCAGGTGGTGAATGACTTTGATGAGGTAATTGACAATTAGAATATGATACGTACATGGTATGTGTGACTTATTCACTCACCCCACAGGACACGAGATCCAGGGCATGAAGGCATATCATTGCAACCTGAAATCCAAGAGATTATTTTGGTTTTGATTTTTTGAAATTAACATCAACATATCCATTCTAATTAGTCGTGAATGACTAAGATAAATAACAAATAACAAACCATACATAAATAGTGATAATACTTCCAGATGCTTGAGATATAAATGAAATTATTCAGAAATTAATATAATCATTGATATTTTATAGGAAGCTGACTTCAACTTGCTTTGAAAGAAACACTAAAATGAACCAAAAATATAAAGGATAGCAAGCAAGAACAATGGCATCCTTGACACCTAGAATTTGTAATCAAAAGATGAGAAGTAGAACCATGAACTGCATACACTATTCTTCCCCTATTTCTCAATAATTCTACAAACATACATATATATATATGCACATATAAACGCATCTACTTCACATGGAGACAACCCATGGACTAAGCAATTGCAAGGGGAGGAAATAATAGAGAATTCCAAAAAAGCCATTCTCATTACAATTTATTAGTAAGCAGTAAGTTATCGTAACTAACTTTCTTAATTCTATACAATTATGTAAAGAAAATTTCTATTTTACAATATCTATATATATATATATTTATAAAATTTGAATATCAAAATAATATGATAATGATATTTATGTAATGACAAAATATTTTAACAAGCTACTTTTTAAGTGATATACTTGTAAATCTATCATATAAAATTCAAAACTAACCTAATAAAAAATTAGAAGTTGGAGAAATTCCAAATAAAATCCACAGCTAGCCTCAGCAACTCTACATAAAGAGTAATCTATACTTACTTTGGGATCAAAATTTTTTTTTTTACCCTTAATAGGAAACTATTTTTTTCTTTGAATTTTATTCATTAACATTATTAGTTTTCATGATAGATTAAAATGATATCAAAATCCCATAACAGTGCTTTGTACAAGATAAAAATTAAATTAGTCATTTTATACCAAAAAAGTTGAATTGAATTTTTTTTTCTTTTTTTTTATATAGATTTATCAAACACTTTTTCGACTTAAAAGCATAAAGAACAACAAATATATATTGTTGACCCAAGGTTTATAAACTTATTTTTATAATTGATTTTGATGATAACAAACATTGAATTAAATTTTAACATTTAATTTTCAAATAAATATTGTATGAAATGTTACAATTTATTTTTATTTGATAAATTTAAGATAAAATGCATTGAAGATATTGATATTATTTTTCAGGTACTTTTACAAAATTTGGATGAAGAAATAAAGGAATTTCAAAGTTTGGAGTAGTGGAAATTAAAGACAGATGAAGAATTGAAGTTGGAGTTGAACTCGGATGAAATTACAAATCAAATTATGTTACTATATGGATAACATTGGAGATCTAACGGTTCAATTTTCATGAAATTTTATTATAATAGACTAGAATTTCATAGCTACAAATTTACTAAAGGGAAATTTATTTAGATCTAAATTTAAGATGTCAAAAAATGAGTTAGAATTTTAGTCATTTTAGAAGAAAATGTAATTTTAAATTCTGGTGATAGTGTTGGTTTTTGAGCCATAAATCATAACATAAAAATTTAAAACTTTTTCTTTGATGTATGAAAAGAAGATTTATAAAACTATAACTTTTTTATTTTTAGTTTTTTCAAGTTATAAAAGCATCATATTGAAACAGTAGCCTTGATTGGAAACATAAATTGTGATTGTTAGAAAAAGATACCTAGAGCTAGTCTCGGTTTGAGGCTATATCTAACCATTGGATGAAGCTCAAATTTGGTCATAATATAACTAACTTATATATCTACAAAGTCATTCGTTTGAGGCAATGTCAAATAGGAACTTTATGAGAGTGAAAAATAGTAACAAAATTATCTCAAAAAAATCTAAATCCGAAAAGCAGCATTGAAAGCAAGGAAATTCAATATCCTTTTAGGGCAAAAGTGTCTTTTCACTTAGTAAAGGCCATTTGAGGATTTTTCCTATAAATATGGCCTCAAGCTTAGATTTAAGAAGAAGAAAAAAAAGTAAGAAAGAAGTGTTTATAAAGAGATACAAAAAGGTCCATAACTTTGCAACTATAAAGTAATTTCTTCCTTCACTTGTGCTTCATATTTCATACTCAACTTATGAGAGTTTGTTTTTTATTTGATTGAGTGTTAAACTCATCATTATTATTGTAAGAGGGGGACTTTATAACTCTCTTAATATGTGACATTTGGTTAAGCTCTTGTTGGTTTTGATTCAAGTGTTGGAATCAAAACGAAGGATATTCTTTGAGAGAAACTTGTGGAGTGATTTGGAGATAGAATCACTGGATGCGAGTGAGTTGGGGATAAAATCACTTGGGAAAGGTTTTTAGCACCTTGGGAAGCTAGTGTACAACAAGTTCTTCAAAGAATGGTGGAGAAATCTCAAGCAAGGCCTTGATGATTGGATGGAGGTAACATTGAAGTCGAACCATTATAAATTGATTGTGTTTGCTTCTTTTACTTTCTCTTTACATTAGTGCAAACACTAACACTCACTCTTAATCCAAAAATATTAAATTTTTTTATAAGTGCGTTCCATTTGTTATTGTCCTTTTCATCTTGACATATTTGCTTTAAAGGTTGTACGTTTTATTTGTTAAAATTTTTAAGCAATCCTATTCACTCCCTCTATTGTTTCTATTTGGGACAACATATATGGACCCATTGTTAAGTCAGACAGAATATCCATATACAACAAAGGCATAACTAAATTCCAATTCACTAAGGACAAGTAGCGATAGCTAGAAAATCATTATAGAAAGTAAGAGGTTAGTTACCAAATTAATAGTGTTAACGAACAATCTTCGACATCACAGAATTACTATGACTTAGAACTTTATTCCAAACAAATAGCAAATGCAACGGCTTTAGTCACTGTTAGTCAAAATTCGAAGCTTTGAAATTTAGGATCTAGTCTGTGGAAACTTATTAGCACATAATAATTATAACTTTGTACACTTTTTGATGTGCTAATTGCATAAATACATCCACTTAAAACTTGATTTATTGCATATTTCTCATAAAATTGTATGTTGTGTTGATTGCAATTTTTTGAAATTAACTCTATGTAATTAGAAGCCTAATCAACATAAAAATGCAAGTGGAAGAGTCCTATATGAATGAGAAGTAAGAAGAGGAAGAAAAAGAGCTTAGAAGGATGAAGAAATAAAGTATTAATGTTTGGTGCAAACCAAGGTTCAAATAACGGAAAGGTGAAACATCAAAAGCTAAATAAATACTTTAGCCAAAAGGATCACTATGGTTATCCAAAACCTTAAGCCTATACCAGTATTTTCATATTCACATGTTAAAGACCACAATTCAAGTTTGAATTTATGAATACATTCGATAAAATAGACATTTTAGAAAATTTTATATAAACCATTTAGGTAATGAAGCGATGTCGTTGCCTTTACTCTTAAGTAAATCAACATAGAAAGATGGATTCTAAGACAAAGTAATGAGCACTATACCTCTATAAGTAAAATTAGATCATTAAATAGTTACTAATAAAAAATGAACTACATAGAAGTAATTAAGAAGATCAAAATTGACTAACGACTATAATTTTCTAGCCAAAATGTTGGTAGAGAGTTGAACGAGGACATGATTGAAAATGTGAGGAACGAAAGGTAAGTCAATTGAGTCATTTATTATGAGAACTGGTGCATGCTCTCTATCTAATGCTCCATCTTAAATAGCTCTGCAAATAGATTCCTCCATCGTCGATGGAGCATGGAAAACTTCGACCATTGATGAGTATGGAAATTCAAAAACATGCCCTTTCTACGAGTGCTATCTGTAAGAATGGGAGTTACATCTTCGGTAAGCCCTTAATTAATTCCTTCGCCTCTTTCATCACCAAGCTCATCAATTAGGGCACACAAACAAGATAAGCAGTGGATGGTGTAAGATATGTGGGTGAACGGAGGGTGAGGCCTATAAGAGTTGAGACCATTTAGCAATTAAGGCACACACATAGGGGGAGAAAATGAACAGAGTTTGAAGGAAAGAAATTAGAGGGTGTTTGGAGATGTTTAAATTTGTAAAAGTTATAGTCTTGTTATTTGTGTAGTGAACAGAAAAAATTTCTTATAATTTGTACAGTGAGTAGAAAATTTTAATTATAAAGAGAATTATAGAGATTTGAAGGAAAATAATTGCTCCAAACAGAGCCTTAATTTATAAAAGTTAATTTAGGTTTTAGCTACTGCTAATTTAGGTAGTAGCTAAAATATAGAAACAAAAAATTCAATGGCTACCATAAAATTATTACTGTACAAAAGCCATAGACATAAAGTTTTTTGGCTACTATTTTAATATTAATTGTCACTGCTTATTATTTGGCTATTACTTTTATTAGCTAGTGGCTAAAGTTGTTCATTGGCTTTAGCAATCGATCATAGCCGAAAACCATAGTAGTCAAAAATCCTTTTTTAAGTAATGATAATTTTCTCTTCCATGTGATTAAAGATACTTAACATGCACCTTTGGAATGTTGCAGGGGCATTACACAGTCCAAAAGGAATGCGTTTGTATGCAATGGTTCCAAACAGAAATGTAAAGGTTTCCTTAGCTTGATCTTCAATTGTTATTTCTAATTGATTATAACCAGATTATCCATCTAGAAAACAGTAATATCCTTTTCCAACTACTGGTTCTAGAACTTGGTTAAGGAATGATAGAGGAAAATGATCTGTAAGGGTGATAGCATTTAATTTCCTATAGCCAATACATGCTCTCCATCTACTTGAATACGAGTAAGGATAAGATCATTGTGGTCATTTTTTACTACTGTAACCTCAGACTTCTTAGGTACAACTAGCAAAAGACTTACCCATTGAGAATTAGCTATGGGGTAAATAATTTTAGAATCGAGAAGTTTAAGGATTTTGGTACGAACTACCTTTTTCATATTAGGACTTAAATGTCTCTGCGTTTGTCTAATGGGTTTGGCATTATCTTTAAGATAAGTATGATGAGTGCAGACTAAGGGATTAATGCCTTTGAGGTTAACTATTATCCACCCTATGGTTTTTTAATGGCTAGTAAGTACTGTGATAATCAGGATTCTTATTTTGAATTTAACTTTAAAGAAATTATAGTAGAGAATGTATCATTACTACTAAGGACAACATATTTTAAAGTATCAACTAAAGGTTTATGATTAGGACGTGGAGCTTTCTTTTCAGAAGACTCAGCTTTTTTAGTCAAAGGTTTTAGTGTTCAAAATTTGGGAACCCATTATCCTATGGTCAGTACGGTATTCGTCTCTAGGCATGAAATAGGTGTATCATCTTCCAATTCTCCAAATATAGGAACATGTTCATTGAAGGCTAAAGCTTTTTATAAACGGTCTTTAATGAATTCACTTATTGTATATTCTTAAACAATATCTTCATTCAAATTAACCTTATGAACTTCTTCTACTTCTACTGGTTGCTTACTCACATTGAAGCTATTTGTCTTTGCTGTCATATTTCAAAGGTCATTTCATACTTCCATTCCTATAGTTGATTAGGGCATTGGATGTTGCTAATAAAACTGGGAGACCAAGTATGAGAGGGATTTGATTTGAGCACTTAAATCTGAGATCAACTGAGTGCCAAGCATGATGAAATCTATGAAAAAGTGAAACTGTTAACTTTACTAACACGTCCTCTATTATTCCTCAGGGAATTTTCATAGAGCAGTCAGTTGTAAGGTGATTCGTGTGGGTTTTAATTCTCTTAATTCCATTATTTGATAAACAGGGTAAGGTAATAGCCTTATGCTGGCTCTTAAATCAAGTAGTTCCTTATCTATGTAATATTTGCCAATATAAGAAGACATTATTAAACAATTAAGATCTTTGAATTTTGGTAAAGTTTTGGGTTGTGCAATGGCACTGATTTTTTCGGTTAAGATGGCTTTCTCTTTTACATGTAATGCTTTGTTAACTATATAGAATTCTTTCAAGAACTTTGCACAAGACAGGATTTGTTTAATAGTGTCTAAAAGCAGTATGTTGATCCTTATTTGTTTAAACACTTCTAATATCTCATCTTGTAGACCATCATTCTTTTTTTTTGCATCACTCTCTGGGGAAATGGTGCTCTAGGGATGTATTCTATTTCTTTTTCTACATTGTCATCTATTTTCTCCTTCTCAGAATCAATAGATTTAGGGTTTCGCTCATGCTCTTTTTCTTTTTCTTTCTCTTTTTCATTATGCTCTTCTTCAGGTTAGGTTACTAGGTTCTTATGGAACATAGTCTTATCAACTTGTTTCCCACTTTGAAGTGTAGTCATTGCTTGTAGTTGCTCAACATTCTCTAAGGTTGGTTCTTAACTTGATGAGCTTGGGAATGAGGATTGGGTTTTGGTTAGGCAGGAAATTTTCTTTTTTTCTTCGGTGTTCAATGCTTAGGATATTGTGGTTAACTGGGTTTTATCCCATCTAAAGTTTAACCCCCAAAGTTTTTTTAGGTATAAATGAACTGGTTCAACTGATCATTATAGGAACTTCGAAAAAGGTGGTACATAAGGTCCTTGGAATTGGTTAGGTTATGGAGGTGGAAGTTAAGGTATAACTGGAGGTTGTTATTGAATTGCGATTTGTGTTAAGGTATCATTTGAGGTTGAGGTGCGTTGATCTAGTTAAGGTTGGGTTGGTTCCTCCATCATTGGTTAGGAAATTGGCTTCCTCCCCTTTGGGTCTAGGATATGATTTTTTATATTAGTTGATAGCATTAATTTGGATTGCGTCTTTATGGCGGGATAGATAGGCAATCGTTGGTGTCATGGGTTTGACTATTGCAAGCTAAGCGAAAAAACTTGTGTGACAAGTTCAGGTGGATGTTTTCTATCATAAAAGTCTCAATATCTATTGTGAGAACAGCTTATTTGGCATTTCAACTTTTAGTCTCACTAAGTTGGTAAGTACCATTTCTTTTAGGTCAACTATTTTTAATCTCTATGTTATTTATGCCTGCGGGATCCCAATATTGAGCGATTTTGGCTAGAAAGTCGAAAAAATATAGGCTTATTGTATTGTCTTATCATAGAATCTTCCGCTACACATTATCTCTATGAACTGGTTGAGTTGAGGTTTTAATGAACTATAGAAAGTACTAACCAATCGCCATATTTCTAGTCTATGGTGTCGACAAGAATTTAATAGGAGTTTGAAAATTTCTTAATACTGGTAGAAAGTTTCATTAGAATTAGGGGAAAATTTTGAAATGTGGCATTGGTTAGCATCTGTATAATTTACACGAATTTTCTTTTTGTTGAGAAATTGGGATTGTAGTTCATCCAAAGTAGAGATAGAACCAGGTCTAAGGGTATTAAACCAAGTAGTGGCTTTACCTTTAAGTGAACATGGAAAAAATTTCAGATAGACTAGTTAATAGTTGTAATTTTGATCTTAGAAGAAAGAACGGATATCATCAAACTATCTAATATGGTGATAAGGGCTTTCAGAATTCATCCCATGGAATATGGGAAGGAGTTGGATCATTCCAGGTTGAATTTAAGCGAAATACGATTTTTAGGCCAATTGATACACGATAGAGGTGTATGTCTTGCCGGATGTATTTGATTTCCAAGAGATAGTTCTCTATGAGGAACAATTTTATTTCCAACATTTTTAATCTCTTACACTAAAGATGAACTTGTGAAAAATGAAGTTTGTGAGTTTGGTGTAGCTGTATCTATCTGAGTGTTTGAGTTTGGGCTACAACGTCTAATAAGTCTTCCACAATTGTATTTAGTCCACTCATTCATGCACCAGTATAAGTGTAAAGCTGGAAAGAAAAACCTAATAAATAATATTTTTTTTAAATATTTTGAAAAAATTTTCAAAGAAAAGCTCCAGTAACGGCGCCAAAACTTGACTGCACTCTACTTATGTAGCTAAAACTTAACTCCTAAGTATAAGAGTGTACAGTTGCAGTTAAAAAACCCAGTGAGTACTGGGTCGAATGCACGAGAATTTCCTAAATTTTGCAAAAGTATTAGTTCTAAAAAATAATAAAAATATATTTTTCTCTCATTGATAGAGAGAAGTGGATACACTCCAAGTGCAAGGTGATTAGTTGTAGCAATTTAAATTCATAAAACAGTGAAGTACCGGTCATATCCACAGGGAAAAACGTAGTAAAACCATGATTCTTCTTCTTTTATTTAGTAAGTGTCACATAATAGAAATGAAGAAAAATTGTTTTGAATTTTTAAAAATGAAATTTATGATGAAAAGTTTAATGGAAAAAAAAATTAAAAGGAACTTGGATCAAATCAATTCAAGTAGTTTTTTTGATGGATTTTCAAGGGGAACAATGACTATTCAATTTGGTTGTAAAATCATGTTTACTTAGCTGAATCTCTAAATCAAACACTTGGAGTGCATGAGAGTTCTAGGTAGCATTCCACATACAAAATCCATAAGATTGGGCATGAAAATTCCAATTGAGTAACTCACATATAATGTGCATGGAATATACAATCACAAGAATTAATCAAGAAATGTCAACTAGTGATTTCAAAAGATCCAAACAAACTAATCATCATTCATTGCAAATCCAAAGAAAATAAACAATGAAGCACAGTTAAGAACAATAGTTCATAAGTTTGGTGAGAAAGTTAGGTTCATCTAATTAGAAATCCAAATAAAACACTTAGAGTTCATAATCTATAGAGAGTACATGCAAATTCTATATTCGCATTTCACATGTAAATGACATAAACTATTGAAACAAGCTTGATCTAGAATTCTCAATTGATGATTTCAATAGATTCAAACAAATCAACTATTAATCAAAGATAATTCTTAAGAAATTTAAACATTTGAAAACCAAAGTACCTTGAAAATTCACATACATCATCTACTTTCCTTGATTTGAATCTAAGCAAGAGAACTACTCAACCATAGATGAAAAGAAACTTGAACTTATATTCAATTGAAGTAGTGTTTGCAAAGAAATTTAAAAGGAAAATGAAATTTTCTAAGAAAGCAAACGAGATCTATTTTCTCTTTCTACAACTATATCTCTACCCTACTTCCTATCTAACTATCTAATGTAATGTAAGATCATCTCCATTCTCTACAATTACCTTCTATTTATAGCATAACCAATTTGTTTAAAATGACCAAAGAGCCTTAAAACTAAGGAGAATTACAAAGTTTCTACAGAAACTCGCATGGTTAGAACACGGGTTGGCACCATACTTCCATACTTAGCCAAATTTGGAAGTTTTAAAGTTGCTCCTTTACTATTGTGTGAACAAGGCAGGGTGCCAAGCCTTGTTCGCACCATTTCTTCATGCTTTAGTCAAAATTTGAAGTTTTGAAGTTGAGATGGCCTGTGTTGTTCTAACAAAGGTGCGAACAAGGTATGGTGCCAACTCTTGTTCACACCATGTCTTGTTACTTAGAAAAATTCCAAAGCTTAAGGCTTGATACACCACTATTATGCAAACATAGGTGCGAACAAGGCATGGTGCAAATGCTTGTTCGCACCATATCCTCATGGCTTAGAAAATTTTTGAACTTGAAATCTTGTTTGAACCCTCATTTGCACCATTTTCTCCACACTTCATTTCTTTCTCTTTTATAAGCTCTATTTCTTCCTCTTTTTGCTTCTCATTCACATGGAACTTTTCCACTTGCATTTTTATGTTGATTTGGCCTCCAATTGCCTAGATTTTGATCTTGAAAATTACAATCAACACAAAACATAGGTATATGAGAAATAGCAATAAAACTAAGACTTAAGTGAATGTATTTATGCACTTAGCACATCAAAAAGTGTATAAAAATGTAATTACTATATGCTAATCATAGCTCCCCAACCTAAATATAGCTAGTCGTTAGCAATTCTCATAATAAGCACAAGGGAAAAGAGATAATAGGCAAAATAGGATCATAAAGAGTGAGGGTAACATGAGAGATTTTTAAACTGAGAAAGAAAACATATAAAGAAAATCCACTTTCGTAGGATATCACACTACACTTAGCACGTATAGCAAACCTTTTAAAACCCTACATTCCCCCTAGTGGATGAGTGAAGTCTCGTGAGGGTTTGCAGTGATACTATCCAAAAACATTTAGATCTCATATATGATAGAATCCAATCAAGTAACTCATGGTTCAATTTCAATATCATATAAGTTACACAATCCAAGAATTGCATATATCATTCCAACGTATATTAAATAAGTTCAAGTCAACCATTAGAACTCAAGTATGCCAATTCTAAATATTCATTCAATTTAATCATCAAGTATACCTAATGATGTGGCCTCGACTTCAAATCTCACCAAGAAGTTCACTCACAAATGAAGTCAGTCAAGAAAGGGTTTCTCTCTTGGTTCTTGCAAGAATGCAAAGACAAAGATGTGCAATGAATCCAATCAAGATGGGAATGAAAGAAATTGAATCACAATGAGTGGCATAGCTCCGTGAAAGGATGTCTCAATGCATTGTTAAATGAAAACACTACTATAACCCACATGAAATAGATTAATGTATCCATGAGAATCATTCCCCTGAGGTCCATTAGGTCTTTACTAGGTTGTACTTTGGCCTTTGAGAACTGGCTGGACAATAAAGGATAGGAAATTTCAAAGTGCATGTCTAGGGATATTGTGAAAGTGCAATAAAAACTCAATTATTCTTTCTCATCTTTTCATACACCTTGAATGCTAACAATGAAGTTTTATTGAATTATAACGATTCTTTTCTCTCTCTTTTTTTTTCATGGGACTAAAAGCAAATTATGCTTAAGAAATGCCACGTCACATACTTATTTTCTTTCTTTTTTTTTTTTTTGCTATTTTTCCCTTATTCTTCTTCTTTTGTTTTTTTTCCCGTCTTCTTTTGTTTTTTTTTTTAATTGAATTTCTCTTCATTCCTAGCACCTTTCTTTCCCATTTCAATCATCATCCTTATAACACCATCTATATTAAACAATAATGCATTTAAAATCCCATGGTGTGCAAGATTGGCTTAAATATATAAATGGGGCTAAAAGGTTGTATATGAGGCTAGAAAATCAAAGAAAATCTATTTTTTTTTCATAGGCTTCAAGTGGCTCCAACGGTAATTTAATCAAAACAAAGGACAAAGGCTTCAAAAAAAATATGAAAGATCGCCTAATATCACTTCATAGGGTCACAATAATTCATAAGATGCATTGACACACTCATACAAGTCAATGTAGTGTCTTTTGTGCATTACGACCAAAACAAGTATGTGTGATGAAACTATTCAAAGACTAGTGAGATGAACAAAAGATAGAGCATGAAGTATATAACCCTCAAAAAACAAAGATAAAGCTCAAGACTCATATAATAGGGTTCAAGTCTCCACCTATGTCATAGCATACTCAAGTAACTAAATCTCATGAACAACAATCCTTAAAAAACTCTCATCCAATGATCTCAAGGACATGTTCTCAAGCCATTAGGAAATTATATACACAACTTAAATCATACACCTTATTCAACATTGTAACCAAATCACTAATTTCGCTCAAGGAAAAATACCAATATAAAACCAATCAAGGGAGACATGCAAGGTCCAACTCATGCTAAGTCAAGTCAATTAAGCTCAAATATGCTCAAATTTTGTAAAATTTTAGAAAATATTTGTAATGAAAGCACAAATATCATCATACAAACCATACACCTCAACCTAATTTGTGCATTGTCCTCAACATAACAACCATGAAGCAAATGTGGGTCGGTAGTGTGAAAGTGAGCATGATGAAGAGCATAAAAACATAGCCACATAAGGCACAAATCAATCAACCAAGCATGAGTAGAAACCAAGCATGCACCCATTATTTAAACTACTTAAGGCATCATCCAATCCACCCCTACCTAGATTCTAAAACACTCCCAAGCATAGATAATCATTGAGTACAATAATGGAAGTGTAAAGTTAAGGAAAAGATAAAGGTAGGATATTACCTCAAGAACTTTCTTATTTGAAGGAAAGAAAAACTATAAAAAGAAATTGTTAGAATTAAAAGAACAGAAAAATAAATGAAGAACAAAACAAGAAAAACTTAGTAAGTAAAAGAAACTAAAAATAAGCAAAGAACTAAAAGATCTAAACTAACAAGAAATGAGAAAATAGGAAAAGTAAAAATCTACCTACTATGTCCAAGGAAAATGCGAAGGAAGGGTTATCAAACACCTACCCTATCCCAAGCATTACCAGATGAGGAACCGAAGATGGGTAAACTCCAGGTGTATGTGACATCAGAGATAATGTGGCCAAGTAGGAACACTCCCAATAAGGCCCACTGTGAAGGTCGAATATGAAAATCAGATGCGCTAATAAACACTCAACACTAAGAAAATCTATGTGAGCTACCTTCTTAGGATGCTCTACCACCTCACTTACCCAAGTGTGGTCAGTCTTAGACAAGTCACTCACTAAACCCCAAATAGGTCTTTCAGGTTAGGTAAGATCAAGGGAAGAGAAGTGTGTATCACTCTCACTCTCAAGTGCATAAGTAAAAGTTATGGGTGAGACTAACTCCATGTAAAACTCATCACGCCAAGTGACATATCTGCTCCCAACATGAGTCTTAAGACTTTGAAGGATAGCTTGAGTGATAAAGGTAAGATGAGCATCATGCTTCGGGGTGGTGATAGGTAAGGAAATGCACTAGTGATAGGCTCCACACACACTAGATTAATGTCCACATGACTCCTAATGAAGGTAAAAGAAGGTACATGGTCAAAAGAGTCCAGCACAATTGGAGTCATAGACTTTTCCTTGATAGCCTCTAAATTAGTTGTCTCCAAAGGTGTATCATCATCAAAGAAAGACCTGTCAACCTTGAAAGAATCAATAGGTAATATGGGACTAGGAAAATCAGTGTAAGTGTATATGGGCTCAAATGTAGTGACCTCAGGCAATGTATCCTCAAAACCGTCATATTTCCCCCAACACCTTCTAGAGGAGTGTTACTAAATGAATGACCAAGGTCTTGGGGACAAGTTTCTATAAAAACCTTAAGTGGTGTATCTAAGTCAGAGCAAGACTCTATGGTAGACTCTAAAGGTGAGGCATCATATGCAAATGAAGTCTTTTGATCATGATATTTAGTCTCCATGAATAGTGTGAGGCGTGAGCATGTAGAGTCGACATATGATGTGGTGTCAAATGTGCTATATGCAATAGTATGCTCAAAATCTCCCTTAGGTCTCAAATTCTCATAAAGAGACTCAAGGTAGTGCCATGCCATGTCTGGTGTAAGATTAAGAATCTCATTAAGAGTGTGGCGTATGTTTGGGCACATACCATAGAAACAAGCAACTCAAAATACAAACCAACTCTAAATGATGGTTTGGGTAGGATTGTAAAATATTATTGAATCTTTCCAAACATTCATAAAACATCTCACCCTTTTTTTGTTAAAAAGAATTTAATTGAAATTAGAGGATGTATGTCCAACGGATGGTGGTAAATTAAAAGAAAAATGCATTCGACAAATCCTCCCAAGACTAAATAGGTGAATTAATAGCATAATACCAATCCAAAGCAACCCCATACAAAGACATACGGAAAAAATCAAACATAATAGCATAATCTAAGAAACCATTAGTTCTATGCATATATGTTAACTCAAAATTTTCAAGATCGATCTGAGGGTCCTCAAGCTCATGGCCAAAATATGAAGGTAGCATATGTGTAGTTTCTAGAACAAAGTGTGTGCCATAAATTTCTTCTAGATAACCAACATATTGGTGGGCGGTGTTAGGTGAACCATATGTGCATACATTGAAACTTATGTCTATCACTTAAATGTAAAAATTGAAGAAAAGAAATAAAAATAGAAAAAAACTAAATTAAAGGGCAAACAAACTAAATCGCAAGCATATGCAATATCATACAAAACAAAAAGAATGAAAAACTACTAATTAAGAGAATAGAGATAGGAAAGAATATTCCCAGTTGCTTGAGACGAATCAATCCTAGCTCCGAATTGTGTACAAACAATTTCTATCCTTAGCAACGACACCAAAAATTGCTTGTATTTTTCGCTCGACGATAGAGAGGAGTGGATACACCCCAAGTGCAAGGTTATTAGTTATAGAAATTTAAATTTATAAAATGGAAAAGTGTTGATCGTACCTACAGAGAGAGGTGTAGTAAACTCATAATTCTTTTTCTCTTATTTAGCAGGTGTCACACAATAGAAATGAAGAACATTTTTAAGAATTTTTGAAAATGAAATTTATGATGGAAAGTTTAATTAAACTAAAAATAAAAGGAACGTGGATCAAATCAATTTAAGTATTGATTTCTATGGAATTTCAAGGGGAACAATGAATAGTAAAATTCATTGTAAAATCAAGCTCACGTAGTTAAATTTCTAGATTAAACAATTGGAGTGCAATAATCTATATAGAATACAGAGAGTTCTAGGTGGTGATTCACATACAAAATCCATAAGATTAGGCATGAAAATTCCGACTGAGTAACTTGCATATAATGTACATGGAATATATAATCATAAGAATTAATCAAGAAATGTCAACTAGTGATTTCAAAGGATCCAAACAAACTAATCATCATTCATTACAAATCCAAAGAAAATTAAACATTGAAGCACAATTAAGAACAATAGTTCATAAGTTTGGTGAGAAAGTTTGGTTCTCGGCTCTATCCCGCGACTAGGTGCGGTCTTCCCGCGGGCTTCCTGCGTTAATGCACGTCCGGCTTCTTTCAGTTTCCTTTGAC
>QLOD02137585.1:0-19940 GCA_003260245.2 Sideroxylon spinosum | reverse complement strand
GGGGGTTTTTAAGTGTATGGATAGACGGTTTTGATTTGATTTAGTTCCATTCCAATCTAAAAAAGAAATCTAAAACTTTTTTAACTTTTAATCTAAAGTTTGAAAATCATTATTAATCTAAAGTTTGAAAAATTAATGAAGGTCGAAACGTTTTTTTTTTTTTTTTGTAAAACATAAGCTTCTTAAAAAGAAAAAAAAAAAAAGGAACAATAATAATAAACCTTGAAATTTTACGAATAGATTTGAGGGTATATTAAATTTTGGTACAAGAAAAAGAAATATAAATTAGTGCATAAGCCTTCCACAAATGTATATTTTTATTATTTTTTTTGGGGGTAAGTAAATGTATATTAATTTAGAAAGGAAAAATATATTGATTTATTCTTTTAATATTATTTACATATTTCAAACACCCCAAATCTCATACTTTGGAGACGTGAGATTCTATATACACAAGCATGCATATATTTATACAATTAATCCTAATTAAAGCTATATACCCTACAACTAGAGCAATACTATAAATAGTCTAAAATAATATAATAAAGTCTCATTCATACGTTGAGCAACAGTTACTACAAATATAAATAACACCGGGTTCAACATTATTGTATAAATCCAAAATTTAAAAAAAAATTACATTCACCTTACACTTGAGGCTCTAAAAGAAAGTAATATGTACAAAATACCTTAACTGAGAGATTTAAATATACACGAAAAGAATAAGAAGAGCTTGAAGGAGCAACAAAGACACCGGTGGAAGCTTGACCTGAACCACGAGCAAAAGCTTAAGTTCCCTTCCCCTATCATGCTGTGTAGAAACGTGGTAACAAATATTTGTAGTGATGACAATAACCACAATAAAGAGTAGAAAAAATACACAGAAGAAGACAAAATATTTGTGGTTAACCCCTTAATTATAAGGCTACGTGCATAGGCTGTTCATGACCAATTCACTAATTACAAATGGGTTACAAAAAATAAGGTTATCACAAGTACGCTAAAAAATGAAAATATAAAGTATTTTCTAACAAATGAAATGTATGCTCCAGGTGGGCACTTTTTTTCCTTTCCAAGTTTTTTTCTATATTTTTTTTTTTGTCTCCCAACTCTCTGAAATCTCTCCATTCCAACATGAATTTATAGCCTAGAATCTAACTAATAAAACATTAATAAATTAACCACCAATCTAATAAAAGATATAAAAATTTACTAATAACAAAACAACGGTAGAGGACTTTCCAAGGCCATAAATAAGTTTGCAGAGTCATTGCTAACTTGAAGAGGATATTGTTTTCCATTTCGAAACAAAATTCAGCAATCTCTAACCTTGGTGAAATATGGAGCCTTCATTCAAAATGATTGAATTTATCTAAACAAGTGAACGATATGAGCTACCCATATGTGCTTGAAAGCGCCATAAACCTGAAGGTATTCAAACTTGTCTAATGTTGGTTAAATTCAAACAATGTTCAATTTAATCCTAGTCATGATCTTGGTCAGCATATCCATAGGATTAACCAATGTTCCAATATTCTTTAGAAGAATAATCTCCTCATTCAAAATTTCTTGAACAAAATGAAAATGAACATCGATGTGCTTTGTTTTTTAATGATGAACCTGGTTCTTAACAAGGCGCATGGCACTCTAAAAATCATAATAGACATCTATATGATCCTGAATGATCCCTAGATATTTAACCAATCCATGTATCCAAAATGCCCTCTTTGATTGCCTCTATTACCGCCATGTACTCTACCTTTGTAGTTGATAGAACAACTGTTGACTATAACGTAGACCTCTAACATACCGATCCTCTAGTAACTGTAAAAACATAACCTACAGTAGGTCGATGCTTATACAGGTCATCAACGTAATCAGAATCCACATTTCCATACATATAATGCGAGTCATGCACGAGCTTCAACCAACATCTACATTACCAAGAATATTCTGTAAGATCCATTTCACCGCTTACCAGTGTGTTTTTCCTGGATCATGCATGTACATACTCACCATACTAACAACCTGTGAAATGTCGGGCTTAGTTCACACCATTGCATATATTAAACTTCCTATTGCAATGGCATAAGGAACATCAACGATCAGTGACCACTCCTCGTTTGACTTTGGAGATAACATGGCACCTAACTTAAAGTGCAGCACCAATGGAATACTTACAGGTTTGGTTTTTGAATTCACACCAAAATGTTGTAATATATTGTTCAAGTATTATTGTTGTGGCAAGTAAATCGCACCCTTTCCTATGTTTCTACGAATTTCCGTACCGTGTATTTTGTTAGCTTCTTCCAAATCTTTCATCTCAAATTCATGACTTAATTGAATTTTCAATTTGTCAATCTCCACTTTGCTCCTTGAAGCAATAAACATATCATTAACATATAAGAGAAGATAAATACAAGATCTATCATGAAATTTACAAAAATACACATAGTAATCATAATGGCTCTTTGTGTACTTTTGCGTAATCATAACTCGATTAAATTGATTGTACCATTGTCTTGGACTTTGTTTTGACCCATACAACGATTTTCTGAGGTTACAAACCTATTTCTCTTTACCATCAACCTTATATCCATTTGGTTGAGTTATGTAAATCTCTTTTTCTAAATCACCGTGTAAGAATGTAGTTTTAACATGAAGTTGTGACAACTCAAGATCAAACTACGTAACTTAAGCTAGTAAGATACGAATGGAAGATTGTTTTACAATAGGAGAGATTACCTCGCTGTAATCAATTCAATTCCTTTGAGCATAGCATTTTACCACTAGTCTATCTTTAAACATTACTCGGTTTTTTCCCCAAGGAGTTCTTCTCTTTGATGTATATCCGTTTGCACCTGATGGCCTTCTTCTCATTTAGAAGTTCTACTAACTCCCATGCTTTTCATGGGAGAATGGTTTAACATAGAACACTCATCAAATGTTACTTTCCTACTATTTATGATTTTCTTTATCTTAGGGCACCAAGGTACCCTTTCACACCATCAGGAAATCCCAAGAATATTGCTTTATTGGCTCCGGGATCCAACTTGCTATCCCTAACATGAAAATATGCGGGGGAGCCAAAAATATGTAAAAATCATAGTCTATATCAGGTTTTCCAGACCATACCTCTATGGGTGTTTTTCCCTCAATAGCAATTGCAGGTAACCTGTTAATGAAGTGGCATACATAAATAACAACCTCAGCCCAAAATACTTTACCCAACCTAGAATTAGACAACATACACCGCACCTACTCTAATAAGATACGATTCAGGCGCTCGATTACCTTATTTTGTTGCGATTTGTCTTTCACAGTAAAGTGTGTTATGATACCATCGTTCTAGCATACTTATAAGAATTGGTTAATTTATATTCATCACCATTATCAGATCTGAGTCTTCTTTGGCAATCTGGGTCTCTATTATCTTCTTTCACTTTAAGAAAATTGACAAGACTTCACCCATATGTCGCATTGTGTACACCCAAGTTTCTTCTAGAGAAGTCATCCAAAAATGACAAAAAATAAAACTTACCTCCCAAATATGCAACTTTGATTGGTCGTCAAACATTTGTGTGAACAAAGTTAAGAGTTCATAATCTGTGTATAGTAGTGCCAAACTTAACCCTTGTCTGCTTACCCAGAACACAATGTTCAAAAAATTCAATCTTATAGGTATTGGCACATTTTAACAAACCCTGCAAAGTGTTCTATATGTCCCAAACAGGCATGCCATAATCTCGTCAGGTCTGATGTAATCTCATTTGAACAGTTAGAGACAGCTGCTCATTCTATAACTATAATTCCCAGGAGAAAACACACGTTTTTCTTCTTCACAACCTTTATTCCAACAAGAGCTCAACGAGTGATTTTTAAACCATCACCCTTCAATGTAATCTTATAATCTTTTGGTGTCATAACACTAAGTGAGATAAGATTTTGTTTTAGGTCCAGTACATTTTGAACATCTTCAAGTATTTAGACTATTCCATTCTATAGCTTCAAATGGGATCTTTCCTATCATTTTTATTTGATTAGCATGATCATTGCCCATTAAAATAGCTCTATCATCTAGCTCTTTAAATTTAGAAAACCACTCTTTGTTGGGAGTCATATGATAAGAGCATTCTAAATCTAAGATTCGTATAATAGAGTAGCCAAAGCGAACTCAATCTTTTCATTTTTATCACCGCTGGCAACATTAGTAATAGTATTCTTTACGTCCTTTTTAGATTTAAGACAGTCTTTCTTCCAATGCCTTTCGCTATGACAAAAGGCGCGTTCATCCTTGGCAGGTATTTTCCTTTATCAGGTAAATGCACTACGTAGTGATCTTAGTTGAGATCTTCTATAGCTATTTTTCTGTTTCTCATTTGTTCTTCCATGTACTATTAGAGCCTTTGATTTGAGGTTCTATTGATCTCCTTTTCCTTCTTTTGTATTTTGTTATTCATTAAGGTGTTAGATACACGATTATTCTTTATTTATTTTTTTTTTCATGCAGTAATATGGGAATGAGATGCTCAAATGAGTCAGTTTGAGAATTTACCAATAAAAATGCTATACTAGCATATCAATTTTATCATCTAAATTTTACAAATCAGCAAGAATTGTTTCCAAATTGTTAAGTGCTCGGACATAGATATATCTTCTATGTATTGGAATCGAAAGAACTTATCTTCTAGATGAAGCCGATTTTCAAGACTTCTCATTATATATTTGTCTCCTAGTTGCTTCCATAATGTCTTTGCCAAAGTCTTGTGCATAAGAGATTTTTTTTTTCCTTTTCTGAAATAAATCAAATTTGTCCAGCAGCCCTATAGTTAATTTTGTTTCCAATTTTCCTCTTTTATACTTTCGGACTTATCTTCAACAACAATTTCCAACTCTTGTTGGATCAAAATATCCATAAATTCACATTACCATATGTTGAAGTTGTTTTGTCTACTAAAATTTTCTACGTCAAATTTTGTTGTTGCCATCTTTCTAAAAAAATGGTTACTAAGTATTTTAAAAATACTTATTATGGCTCTGATACCGATTTTTGTGTGTGGAAACGTGGTAACAAATATTTCCAATGTTAACAATAACCACAAAATAAATAGTAGAAAAAATACACAAAAAAGACACAATATTTATGTGGTTCATCCCTTAATAGTAAGGGTACTTTTAGAGACTATTCAGAATCAAATTACTAATTACAAATGGGTCATAAAAAGAAGGACCCTCATAAAGTACACTCACAAATGAAAATACAAAGTATTTTCTCTATCCCAACTCTCTGCAAATCCTCCCTTCCAACATCTAAAATTTATAGCCTAGGATCCAACTAATAAAAAGAATAACAAAATTAACCACTAGTCTAATAAAAGATATAAAAATAAATTAATTGAACAATGGTAGAGGACTAATATCAAAGCCCAGAATAAGTTTGCAGTGTCATTGCTGACTTGAAAGGGATATTGTTTTATATTTTGAGCCAAAATTTAATGTACTAATGGCACCAAGCACTACTATAGAAACACAAAGCCACATAAGGCAAACCATACTACACAACCTAGCCACATTCACCGGTATATGGAATCCGAGTTTACCACTCTTAGCCACTTTCTTTAGCTTGAAAGCCAATTTTAGTAGAAGTGCTACGTTTACAATAATGTTTTCCAACATTCCAAAATGTGGTTGTTTTGGACCAAACAAATAAGGAAGAAAAAAAAAATCCTAAATCTGATGGAATTTTAAGGCTTGCGAAGAAAATATACTTTGGGAAGGACTGGTTGGCAGTGTCGCCAAAATCAATGGTGGTGATGAAGATGTCATCACACTTATAACTGCTCTCGGCGCTTATGGTCTACGCGATGTTCTCTGACACTAGGATCGTTGATAAACATTTTGAGCGACCAGATTCACATGCACGACAGGTGTGGTCATTGTGTACTGATTCTGCTTCAGATGAATGGGATTACGTTGGAGGCTATTATTATTTGGACACCGCATTACTACCGGTCACAGGATTTTGGTGAGTCTATTGCATCATGGGAAGTCATCATTGTGATTATAACATTGCGATTCCAATGGGCGAATAGGTAATAAACAATTTAGTCCATATGTGAATTTCAAGGGGTATTTTTATTTTTAGTTTTTCTTTCTATGTTTATTAGTTGAGGAAGTAGAGAGAATGAAACAAAATCATAGACTTTTATTATGTTGGTGACTGGGAACGATGTCTTTTTATTTTGGAATTAAGTTTTTTGCGTTGTGTATGAAAATGATACTCTTTTGATGGAACTTACGATGAAAAACATCAGTGCAATGTGGAAGCTTAGTTGTTACAAGGGAAAATGATCTTAGATATTGGGGCAATTTTGGTCATGAATATTGAATATTCTAGGACTCTTAAAACTTTTCTAATTTTTCAGTATATTATATTTGAAAAGCCTCGAGTGGTGTATATAGCATGAAACATATTTTGCTTTTGGCTGAAAATAAGTTTTTCTTGATAAATGAATATATTATTCTTGGATTGTTATTCAATAATATGCTGTGTTGTGAGTTAAGTGACAAATGTGATTCATTGTTTTTACTAATTTGGATGCTTGTAATTCTGACTCCTATAGACTGATGAATTTGGAAGAAAATGTCCAACTACTTTGGGACTAAGATTTTACTTAGTTGAATTAAGTACTTCTTTTGAAACTCTATTTTTATCACCAAGTTGTATCATCAAAACAATTCCTTGTTTATTTTTGTTCTCAAGTAATAAATTATATCTAGATGAAATTCTTCTATCATAATATAACTTTTAAAACTCTTTTTTATTGTCAATTTGTGTCATTAAAACATAACGCTGTTTAGTTTTGTTTTCTGGTAATAAATTATTTGGCTAACAAGGTTCAATTTTAGGTCTTGAGGTTGACATACCCAGAAAAACATATTGTACCAACATATTACCATGGATGAGAAAAAGGATTTGGTAAAGGATGGAAAACTGAGAATGGAGGCTTTCTAAAACCCCATATATTTACTTTTATAATACCTTAGGTAACTATCAATTATACCTAATTGAGTCCTTCAAGATTTAAAATTAAGTGTTATGATAATTTGTTAAATTGTTCATCAAATTTTACCCAATTAATTTTTCAAATTGATGGGGCTTTGATCTTTCACTTAAAGTTAGCTCGTCTAATAAAAAATTGTCATATAAGTCAGTTCTCCTTGATTATACCACTTAGTTTTCCTGAGTATGTCACTCCTACAGGAAAGAGAATTTTAAAAAAGAAAGGAAAAGATAATATTATATGTCAACTCTAGTTCTAGGAGTGAAGTTCTATGTAAGATGACTAGTTAGCCTCTATAAGTGCATCTTTGCTTAAGTTGTATTGAATTATCATTAAATGTTTGATAAGCTATCAAGTAACATAGTTGTTTTCATGTTCTTAGGAACAAGAGCACTAGGTGGGGAAATTGGATTTCCTATATGAATCAAAAGTTCTTCAATGGTCAAGAAATGATTTTATTTTGTCATATGTTGTAAGACACTGACAATATGGATTATTGATGACAGGCTACCCCTTTAAAAGTTTGGTTTGGAGTCGTAGGCCACAATCATGCCATTGACAACAAAGCTAGGAAGTCGCTGAGGAAAACATGGAGGAATCAGAACCAAGTGATTTTATTGCTTACACTTTCTTAATTTGCATGAACATAAATGATTAGGTATGAGTAGGAAATTAATAATATGATCTAGCAAGGAAAAAAAAAATAATGTGTTCATTCTATTTGCCTTCCTCTTCTTCTAGAGACAGTTGGGTTTTGTGCTTTGCAAATTTGATGAGACTTGTTAGTGTTTTGGTAGATTATGCTGATCAAGTTGAAAAATTTTAGAAAAATATTGACAGCTTCAGTCTCAACAACACCATCCACTGCAGCAAAAGCAGAATTCATTAACAAAAAAGACTAGTTCTAGTTTTTTTTCTTTTTTCTTTTTTCCCGGTGACCTTTTGTCACCGTTGCAACTTGTTTTACTAAGACCATGTAATTGCATTAAACCTTCAATGAAAATTTAAGGTTAGATGGCTATTATAATGTTTATTTTGGGCTATGAATGTGGCTTGTGAGTGGTGATTTAGAATGAGAAATGCTTGGTGTGGGCTTATGCGTAACTTGATGTGACTCATGTTGTTGTTCTTATTATATTGAATAAGACGCGAGACGCCAAGTTAGGCTTAAAAAATAGGGGAGACTCTACCAAAATTTTTAATCAAACAAAGGTCCATTTGCATACCAGTCCAATTGATAACATATATGCTAACATTTCATAAGACTATCTTATACAAGGTATATCCTCAATCATAATAACATAAAAAAATTATTTTCAGCAAGTATCCTAACAACAAGAATAAAGTATAAATAAAATAGAATTTTATAAAAATTACTGAAAAAGCGAAAAGTGGCAATAGCTTATTAGATATATAAAGTACCCACCAAAAAAAAAAAAAAAAATTAGATTTGCAAAAGCATCTTTCATCTAATCATGTCTCATCTAATTACGTCTCAACTATTCTTTACTGTTTTCCGTCTTGTTCATCATTTCCTTCAAACTTGATTTTTCTTCTCTCCAAACTTGACTTGGTTGTGGTCTTCTCCACTATTAACATTGATAATCCAAAATTTTTGATTATCTTTCTTCCCAAACTCGACTACCTGTAATATTTGATTGCCCCGTCCAAACGTTAAAAAGCTTTGTGAACTCAAAAAAGAAGGCATAAATTGGTTCAAGCTACCTTGGGTTGGATATAAAGGTAGAGAAAATGGGAAGATACTTCTGCTTTGTGCCATATTTGGTGGCATATTATTGGGCATCATATTTGGACACATTGATACCCCATGTAACTTGGGTGACTCTACCCAACGATAAAAAATGATTTTCAATAACAATCACATGAAATAGGAAAATTGTGGAATTAAAAACAAAGTTTGATACATTTAAATTTGCAACATTCTCTTATGTCCCGATATGGTTACCAACTGTAATCTCCTTAACCTCTTGAAATTAAAAATAAAGTATGAATTTATGCTTTTCAAAAAATAAAAAAATAATTTGAAGCATCAACTATCTGTGTAGCTAATGAAAAAGAAAAAATAAAGAGAAAACACTCAACCACATCAAAAGAGACCCTAGAAATCAAAAGCGATTAACCTAAATGACTCCTATATCAAAAAAACCAAAAAAAAAAAAAAAAAGAGAAAAGAAAGTTTCTCATATTTTCAATAGTTCAACTCAAGTTCAGATAAATTTCAACAAAAACCAACAATGGCTTAAGTTCTTGAAAGATCACAAAACTTGACATATCAAAAAAAAAAAAAAAAAAAAAACAAATAGTCCAAAGTTTGTTACATTTAAATTTACAATATTATGTTGTGTCTCTATATGATGGCCAACTGTAATCTCCTTAACTTCCTAAAATTAGAAAATAATATAACTATTACAACATTTGTAGAACAAAACTACATATCCATATTAGCTAGTAAGCAACAAAACATTAAGAACTTATACCTTGGATTTTTGGTTTGACAATGACTTTTTTTTTTTTTTTTTTTGGGTCTTTTCTTCTTAACAACTTTTCCCACAACACTGGTGGTCTTCCTTTTCATTCTCTATCTTCTTGGTCAAGTATGTTCATGCTCCATTTGGAAGGTATATCCTTATCTCCAAGTGAAAGAATATTCCCTTGAGTGCTCGTGCCATCACCAAGTGAAACAACATTACTTTGAACAACAATTGAACCTTCTATCAATTCTCATTTTAGCTCTCGAAGACCATATCACACCACCCTTAAGATTCTAATGCTAAATCAACAACCTCATTAAAGAGATTGCATATGTTGTCATGCCAATGCACTATAATTTATGTTGACAACGTATCGTAACAAATCTAAATTTATGTATGGATCGTTTCAAATTCTTGCACCATCTTCTCAACACGTACTCATCAGGTACTCTTCGAGTTCTATTTTGATGCCACACCATTAGTTGATATGTACGCACCATTTCTCTCAACTGAAACAATCGACAATTACAATGTGCATGATTGATTTTAGCATTAAAATCAATAATAAATGACAATTCTTTCGTACATTCCTCTTCTCATTCTCCAAATGTAATCGATTGTTTTACCTCAATGTTCAGACATACTATCATCTTCTTTTGTCTTCAAACATAAATAGTCATGCTTTCGGACAATTGTTCCTAAAACCCCTTAACTTTTGCACAAATGTAAACACTATGAAATTACTTCTCTAACTCAGATTTTCTTTGAATGAATGCAACGATCAAAATATGCATTCATACATTCATTTCTTTATGTTACTTTAAAGCTTGTACTTTCTTATGAACCCTATTCAAGCATTCTTAAATTATTTTATTATCAATGAATCATAAACTGCAGCATGCACGGACCATTCTTTGCATTAGCCCAAAGTACATTTCTTGATTGACCTTTATCATCCAAATCCATTGTAAAAAAAAAAAAAAAAAAGGTCAGAATGTCGGCTTTTATTTTCATGAAATACTAATGCATTGCTTCAATAGCTTTTTCCACAAATTGTAACAGTCATTGTTTGTGTAAATAAATCTAGTAATCCTTCATAACATATAGAAGTTTATCACATCCCCCACCCTCAATCTGAAGTAAGCCATAGGTGTTGTGCATTTTGATCTTGGCTTTATCATTTAATTTAAGTCATCTTTTTATGTGTTCATCAAGTACTCTATTACTCTTGAATTACCTTACCTTTCAAAGGCTTTGATCATGATTGTGCTCTAAAACAACCCGATCTAACTTACACTTTCCACTCTAATTTGTGACAACCTTAATGTGAGCTGGACAGTTAATTCTTGATTGTGGCCATAGTTTGATCGGGTTGCTTGGTTTCGTCGTTACCTTTCCAGCATGTCTACATGAAAGAGTTATATTTGTCAACTTTCTGTCACTTCCTTTTCTACTTGTTCTTTTAGACACAAAAAACTCTTTTTCTTTGGCATATCTACAATAATGTAGATAAGTGTTCTCCGATGTGTTGAATGTCATCCCATCTTTCAGTTCTTTAACTCTATCTTCGTAATTTTTTGTCACATCTTTCCCATCCTAAATAGTATTTATCACCTCACACACATTGTTTGAAGAACCATTCCATATCTCTTGCTCATATTCATTGTCTCCACTCCATCTCTTTTTTCTTTTTTTCTCTGCTCTCATTGTTTGAAGGCATTGATGAAATGACAGACTCTAGCTACAGCATCTATCCATTTAGATACAAAGGAAACAAAAGAACAAAAATTCTAAGATTCAGTGAATAAGGAGACGGGGGATTACTAGATTAAAACATGGTGGGGGCTCAGTTGAGATGGCTTTGAACTTAGATAGAGGGACAAATGTGGTGTTAGGGGAGGAGGCTTTGGTGAAGAGCTGTTGCTTCCATTCCTAAGATTCAGGAAGGGCTGGTAAAAGAAAGAGACGGGCAGGTAAAAAAAGAGAGGTGAATGAGATATGAGTGTAGAGAGTGAATCAGATTTGGGATTTTTTTTTTGTTTCTTATTTTTTCATTCCAAAATGACATCGTTTAGGTAGAAACAAACTTAGTGGGTGCAAAGAGATACATTAAGACAAACTTAAGAATGGACCCAAAAACCAAAGTGGAGAAGATGAAGTCAAGCTCATTAAGTCCGAAATTCGGTCGCTAAGCCATGTTCCCAAGAAAAAAAGTGCTTACATTGACCAATTTTTCCATTAGAACGTTGAAAGGGAATTGGAGATCTGTGGCGACTCTCGATTTCCATCCATTGAGAAAAGCACGTATAGGTCTAACCAATGATGGTGACGAATCATCATTGGAATTTTTATGTGCACTCCACCCGCCACTACCATCTCTGTCGCCATTATCCTATCTAATGCCGTTGTTTCCATTGCCATCGAGACCAGATGAAAAATGGATTTTTTTTGGCAAAAGATTGGGATAGAAGGCTTCCGTGTAGATAGAAGATGAATTATGAAGGAAGGAAGTAACTAAGGACCAAGAAAACGAAGGCGATTTTCAATGATCAGATTGCTATGCCATGTCAAAAGAAGGTGCCAAAGCCTAGATGCAGTTTGTAAATAATTGAAAGCAGAAGGCAATATATGTGGCGAGGAAATCCATACAGGAAACTCCTCTAAAAACTTTCACGAAAATCAAACGTTGGTTACAAACTCAAAGCTCTCGATAGATCAACTCCTCGACTCTATACTCTGTTTGACATTTGCTCGAATCCTCGATGTACCAACTCCTCTAGTAAAAGCCCTTCGATTCCTCGAAGGCACAATACTGACTCTTCAGTAGCTCTTGCTGAATCCTCAACGATTACGAATCACGAATCTGAACTCTTTCAGATCAAGAGATGAAAGGCTTGGCTAAGCTATGGAGAGAACTTTGAAACTCTTTTGGCTCACCCTTTAATGAATATTCTCTCTTTCTCTGGCTCTCTATGAAACCCTAGATACGCCCCCTTTATATATCATACAAAACCTGGGGCGAACAGGATTAACATCAGTTGGAACGAAGCCAAAAAGTCACCCCGCGGGAGCTCGCACCCGCGGTCTTCCTGCACGACCAACTCTGCAGCAAACTGTTCTCGGTTTTATCCTGCGACTTAGAGCGTGCTTCCTACGGTCTTTCTGCGTTATTGTTTGTTTGGCTCTGTTCAACTCGTTTCATACTTGTAAAAGTATTTGGTTAACTTTCCTGAGACTTTTACACTTTTATTTGACTCAAGACTATAAATGTCTTAGCCTACACTAAGTTTAAACATTGCAGAACTGTTTCTTTACACTTCCACTTGGCTCAAGACTATAGTGTCTTAACCTACACTAAGTTTAAACATTACAGAACTCTGTTTTGACTATGGATTTGCCAACTTTACAATTTTATCCCTAACAATATCTAATAATTGAAAAAACATATCTTCTTTATATCTAGGGTCTAAAATAGTGGTAATACCAAAATGTATAGGAAATGGGTTAAAACATTTATCAAATTTTTCTTTCATTGTAACAACCATAACAGTATAATATTCTTGAATAATGTATTTTTTAAAAATATCATCAATTACCCCTAATTGATAAATAACAGTAAAAGAGGTAGGATAATAAATTTCACAAAATATTTTTATAGTAATATCAAAAACATGTAAAATTTTTTTATAAAAAATTACATTTGCCCAATCAATAGCCTCAATTGGATCTAAACCAATACTTTGATTACTTAAAATAAATAAATCAATTATTTTTTGATATTTAATTGCTACTTTTAACATAACATAAGTTGAATTCCATCTTATATTAATTTCCATAGGTAATTTCCTAGGTTTTAAACCAATTTGATTACATATTGCGCCAAATAAATGAATTCTTTTTAGAGAACTCATTATACAAACTACAGCTCGTTTTATTTTAACAATAGATGATTCATAAATAGCCAATCCATCTTTTACAATTGAATTAAGTATATGGGCGCAACAACGCCCATGAATTAATTGACTCTTTGCAGGCATAGCACTCAATAAGTAATTAAAATAAACGTCATTATATGAAGTATTATCTAAAGTAATGGAAAATATTTTTCTACATAAATTCCATGATGTAAGTTCATGAACAATAAGTTCCCCAACACTTAATCCACTAAATGGTTGTTCAACTAATTTAAATGAAATAATGCGTTTATTTAATTTTCAATTTTTGTCAATGTAATGTGCAGTTATACAAAGATATTCAACATCTTGGCAAGACTTCCACGTATCGGAAGTCAAACAGACATTTCCTTCAAAACTATTAAAAAAAGTTTTTAATTCATCTTTTTTTGTTTCAAAATCTCGTAAAACTTTATTTTTTGAAGTATTTCTTGAAAAACCGTGATATTGTGGTGTAAAACTATCACGAATAAATTCTTCCAAATTTGGATTTTCACTCATTGTGAAAGGTTGTTCATCTTTGACAATAAATCTAATTAAATTATTTTATGTTCTTGTGGGGTCATAAGAAAAAATATTTAAATTACCCCCTTCATTACCTAATTGAGTTTGTGTAGCTTGTGAAAAATATTGATCAATTACAGAATTGATGCGGGGATCATGCCGGTGCTTTCTAATAAATGTCTTTTTAGGTGGCTAGTTCCAAAAGTGGTCCTACCGTCTAATAAATTCCATCATCGCGTGGGATTCTAGTAAAAAAGTCCCATGCTTTTGAAGAGACACGCTGTTGGCTTTGACGCGATAATGATGCACCAACATCAGCAGTTGTGCTAGCAAGTGTTGGTATTAGTGGTGATGCAAATTGTTCCATTTGTTCTTGAGGGGGAAAGATATTGAATCTTCACCCTCCAAATAAAAAAAATGGGAGTCTCTAGGATCCATTTGGTAAAATTAATTTGATGGAAAAATTAAAGTATGCATTTAAAAAAAAATTTGTATGTATGCAAATTAAAAAAAAAAAACTAATATTAACTTGGAATAAATTGAAGCTTTGAAGTACTAGATCTTTATATCTTCACTTCAAAATTGATAGAATTGTTTGCACTTGAGCACAATTGAAGAACACTTGAGAGTTGCTAGCTTGATAATTGTAGTATAGAACTTTGAGAGAGAAATAAAGTTTTTGGAGTGTTGGATGAAATAAGTTTCGGGGTATTTATAATAGAAGGTTGGGGGGTTTGTAATAATTTTTAGTGGTTTTTTTGTAATTATAATTTTTTTTCTTACCGTTCCGCCGGCTAACGGGTAAAAACCCAGCAACGGGTGGCAACGAAAAAAAAAATTACCAACGGCTAAAGAAAAAAAAATAATAAAAAAACCCTCTCTCTCTCTCTCTCTAACGGCTGGGAAAAAAAAAAAAACCACACTAACACAATAACACTACCCCATGCCCCCTACTACCCTACCTAGTACCTACCCTACCCCACTTTAATGGTTGCTGGTCTGCACTCTGCACACTACAGAGCTGTAGACTTCTTAATGGTTGCTGGTCTGCACTCTGCACACTACAGAGCTGCAGACTTCTTGGAAGTTGGAAGCTGGTGAAAAAACAAAAAAAAAAAAAAAATGAAAGAATGTGCGGGGCGGCGTGGGGTGGGAGCGGGGCAGCGGGGTCGGGTCTCGGGGCGGGTCATGGGTCAGGCCTGGCTGCCCTAAGCCCGGACCCGGGCAAGAAGGGCCGGGCCAAGCAGGGCTAGTACGGATTGATGGGGCGAGGCGATGTTCAGGTCAGGCCGGGTCGGGTCGCGGGCCGCCCCGCCCCTATTACATGCCTAATAATGATTGTAGACCTTAAACTTTTAGTTTATCCAAATGTTAATGTCATGTTATCAATTTTTTTCGTTAAAATGGTCAAATGCGATTTATCATTGACTAAATAATGATATAGCATCAAATTAAACTATCAAGTTTAGAAATATTACAATTAAAGGTTTTTGTCCTGATGAAAGATTATCCCCCAAAACTAGTATTTAAAAAGTTTTATCAGAAGTTGATAATTAAAATGATATTTTCTAGTTTAAAAGTTTTATCAGAAGTTGATAATTAAAATGATATTTTCTAGTTTAAAAGTTTTATCAGAAGTTGATAATTAAAATGATATTTTCTAGTTTTACTGAATGCTTCTCCTTTATGTGTGTGTGTGTATATATATTATAAAAGTAAACTTATTTGTACTCTATAAATAGTTTATTAAATTTTACTTTACTTTTTCATTAATTCAAATTGTAAAATTTTTTTTGTTACTAATTATTCTTATATCTAATTTGAAATAATATAATTGTCATTCATAAAAAAAAAAAAAAAATTTGAATAAACATCTCAGGTGCATCAGAAAATAGAAAAATTATTTGTAAATACTAAAATAATTTATATTGATTGGAGGGTCAACAAATATATATGGGGATCACCTTCCCACTATGTGACAGAAACGACATGGTCTCTCATGCCAAAAAAGAAAAGGAGGTAAGTTTTGGGGCAGAGAGATATATACATATATATCTAGGTGGGTGGCTCTCTCTGGCTCTCTATATCTCTCTATATCTCTCTATATATACATCTATCTATCGGTCTCTTGGAGGAGGGGGATTCCGTTTCTCTGGGTTTGTTTGACTTTTCTTCTTCTTCTTTTATGAGAACCCAATACTGACTTGGGTGTCGGAGGGCTCCTGATCGGCTACTGTCGGTTGGATCTCTAATGTTGATTCTTTTGCGGTGTGTTGTTTACAGGTTTTAGGGAGGAGATGAAGGGAATGGGGTCACACTAGAAAGGATATGTAATTTTATCCCTTTCTAATTGGCGTCATCTGTGAGAATCAAGTTAATTACCCTTTGCAAGCTTTGCCGTTGAGAAGAGATGGTACCAAGCTATCAAAATAAATAGAATGTTGACACTAAAGTCCCCCATGTCGCACTGGGGGGACCTATCTGCCCCTAAATCAAGAAGAGACAAATGTTATTATCCAAAGTAACCCACCTTGTTGCAGCAATCTAAATGACCAAGCAATATATATTTCTTAGCTAAGCATAAAATGCTTGATGGCACTGCTGAGTATGCATGGAGCTCTTCTTGAGTTAGAAAGGTCTCTAGTTGTTTTTCTCCTCGTATTCATGAGTTTGACCTCAATAATGGTTAAATCAATTGTTAGTCTAAAAAATATTTAGGACACGTGGCAAGACTTCCGACAACATGCCACTGGAAAGCATGAGATTGGGGGAAGTACTTTCTGTTTCAAGGACCCAGAAAGTGGGCCCCCCGTTCCACTTATTAACCCAGACTATAAATACAAATGGATAAGAAATTCGGTTCATTTATTACTGTATGGTTACATATTAGTTTGTCTCTAATTGTATAAGTGGCAGACAGATGAGACTTTTGGACACTCTCTAAAAGTCAAATCACGCTCAAATATCCGATATCATCCCACGCACATTTAACAAAAAATGGTACACATTTAATGCAATGTGATGGGAATTCAATGCAAGGTTTACCTTTACAGGAAAGAAGTTCTACGTTAGGAAAGTAATCATGAGTTTTCAAATTATTAGACATTAATTTAATTTCTATTTTTGGAATATAAATAGGAAACTCACGCCAAATTGGAGGTACGTTCACGATGGTCCACAAAATGTTGTCAATTATTTTCTTCATTCTCAGTAGCCATTTCTGACTGAAACATTGGAGGGATTATGGTAGGGAGACCCTCATCAACCAATTCTTCTGATTTTCTTTTGCTTTCAGGCTTGGATCATTCCCATCCAGTGGATGTAGTAAACACGCTTGGTGATTTATTTTATTGCCAACATGAATGGTATTGAGAACCTTTTAAATTCAACTCCAAGTCTAAGCATGAACATCCGCAATATGCACCAGGTCGACCATATAGTATTTGAATAATTCCATGGTATTTTCTTTGACACAAAATGACTGGGGAGTTTGGTATTTTATATTTACACCCATATTGCACCAACACAATTGTTGGTACAAAAAATATATTCAACACGTGGTATCAATCCTCGAGCACGATCTCCTGACGCTATAAGGCTCGGGGGACATATCCCCGAACAGAGTGAACGCAAAAAAGGGGCCCACTATTTAAATACTTACGTTTAAGTCATGCTGATTTGTTTGTTACTATTTAGTTAGGTTTCACAACATCCCAATCTGACAAGTGGTAGACAGACGAGACATTTGTACAGTTCTAAAGGTCACATTGTACACAATCTTTCTATTTGCTCCCACGCGCATTTAATACCAAATGATGGGTATTCAATGCCGGGTACACCTTCATAAGAAGCAGATTTCCCCAAATAGAAAAGCAATCATGAGACTTCCAATTATTTGTAATTAATATATTGCTATCTTCGGATTATAAATAGGACACAAAACTCCAAATTTAAAGTACGCTCGCTATTTGTCCAAAAAGTACTGTCAATTTACTCTCTCATTTGGAAAAACCTTCTCTAACTTTATCATGGAGGGACTGTGATTGGGGACCCTCCTCGACCTTTCCTTTTGACTTTCTTTTCGTTTTCAAGCTTGAACGATTGTTCTTCTATGGACGTGATGAGCATGCTCGGCAGCATTTTTGATTGCCGAACAACGATAAATTCATGCGAAAATGGATTGACTATTCATAAATGCAGCATCATTAAATATTCAATATTTGAATGATTCTTGAAGAACTCAGGTCATTTTTGCTATCCCGTAATACGATCTCTTACATGACCTCTCATATATGCCATTCACTGGTAATTTAGTCAACAGAACTAAGCATTTGGGATTGCGCGGACATAACTTTGACATATAATATTTTCTTAGCAAACTTGGTCTTTCAAGGCCGGCCATGGCTTAAAATATCCAAGCATAAGATATGTGGTACACTAATACATGCACATAATTGCACTTTGGAAGATGAGTACATGCCTTGGATTACACAAGCTAAACAAAAAAATTATTAAATTTAGATTACATATATATGTGTGTATATCATTTGTTTGTGATATTATTTCTAGCCAAATACTGAATTGTAAACACATGAACCTTTTTAGCCGAGCAAGGGTTCTTGCCTTTGTCCGACCATTGTTTTTAAACACCACAATCTTAGGAGCAGAGTGTAATTGAATCTTTAGTGAAACTGCTCCCTTGCTCAGTTCGGCCATCCAATATGGCACTTTTATGGTGCACTGTCCATGTACTCACAGCTTGTAGAAGACAGATTATGTGTCCGGAGATTATTTCTTCACCTTGCTATGCACAAGGCTACTTCTCCATCTCGCACTAGAGAAATATATGACGAACAAATAACAACAATTGGTGGCATTTCTTTGAGCTTTCTCAGCCGACCAGATCACCCAACCAGATTTAAGTTCTGTCCGAGCAACTTCATTGCCGAGCAGTGGCGGAGCCACACAGTGACCAGCGTAGGCTTTCGCCTGTGCTGGAATTTTATCTAAGAAAAAAGTTTATTTGATATAAAAAATTTATAAATATTTATAAAAAAAATTTGAATGCATTTGGAATCATATCTTTTAAAAAGTTTTGGTATTTTTTTACCAAAAAATTTTTAATTTGTTTGATGAAATAAATAGTTTATTTTAGCAATTATTTTTACAATTTATGGGTATTTGATAAAATTTTTGACAGTTTGAGCAATTTTTAGTAATTTTTGACAATTTTTAATAACTTTTGTGTATTGGTAAAAATTTTGGTAACTTTTAAGTGGAGCAAATTATTGTAAAGAACAAAAAAATAACAATGTATTTGATATCAATGTATAATATTTTATATTTTCTTATATTTTATATATTTATTTAAAATTAAAATTTTATATATGATTTAATCTACGCTGAACCAAATTCCTGAGCATGCCACTGATGCCGAGTAACCCGAATAACTCCAGCTTTGTTGCCAAGTTACCCGAACTACCCCATTCCTGGCAGCTTCGTAGCCAAGCAGGCCACTGAATAGCCATGCCCATCAATACCGATAGCTATTATATAAACCCAAGCAGCATCTTTCGCAGCCGATCAATACCAACGACCGAGTATAGAATGTCGAGCAAGTGAAAATGACTAAAAGCAAATGCAACCAAGACAACCGGTGACCGAAGTCATTTCATTTAGCCACCGACTCCTGAGCTACAACACGTCTTGAGATCCCCTACTTTCGGTAGCCATTTTAGGCCCAAAGCTAAAAATAAATAAATAAATAAAGGATGAAGAGTTCGACTTCAGACTGCAGCAACTTCAAAAGCTGTGAGCGTTTGATAATCAGACGCAATGACAGGTGCAACTGTGTAAAATGACACGCACATGGTGATGGAGCATGAAATACCACGACGTCGAACTTCGAGCAACCAAATTCGACAAAC